>JAOTRA010000037.1:2573108-2598785 GCA_026260255.1 Pseudolaguvia tuberculata | reverse complement strand
TGTGTGTGTGTGTGTGTGTGTGTGTGTGTGTGTGTGTGTGTGTGTGTGTGTGTGTGTGTGTGTGTGTGTGTATTCTTACGTGTTATGGAGGTGATTAATTATGTTCAACAGATTTTCGACTCCAAAAGCAGGAGAAAGAACAAGCAGAAAAAGTCCAAAAGACACCTAAAGAAACATCATAAATATAATTGTGGTTATTTAATTAAATTAAATAACATTTTAATAGAATGTTAAATACCCACTTTGTAATTATTAGGAAATTATTTATAATTTTATAATAATGTTACATTTACATATGATATGATATCATGAATAACGATATGCAAAAAATAAATAATTAAACAACTATTTAAAAGTAAACAGTATTTTTAGTTAGTTAGCACTGATAAGTTGTTGCGACCCGAAGGTCCGGCTCGACTTACGTAACCCGCCATGTTGTTTCCCGTGAAAGAGTTCAGCCAGACTGACAATGTGAACTCAAGTGGTTCTTAGAGACTCCTGTGGTTCCTCAGATATTTATACATCACTAAGATTGTTACACAAGCCTTAAAAAACCTGTAGTCAGTTACGGGAAAATGCCTTTTTCTGCGAATTGTGTTTTATTTCTTTGTCATCTTGTGTCATCATGTAAGTTTACATTGGTGGTTTAATGATTACTTTATTATATAACTTTGATGCCTCTGAGATCTGAAAACAGTTAACAATATTTACTCTGAAAATACTGTTTGTGTGTGTGTGTGTGTGTGTGTGTGTGTGTGTGTGTGTGTGTGTGTGTGTGATATAATCTTCATTTATACCTTACTTTATAACCATTTTAATGTAATGTGAATTTGATATATTGGTCTTAACTAGGCTGACATGTTTCTTAGTATAAGTTGTGTAATCTGCCATATTGCATTTACAGAGAAAAGGGAAGTATGTCTTTCAGAGAATTTTATTGTCAGATGAATTGTAATATCGTATGCAGAAGCACTCAGGCTGTCTCTAAGAACAGAAAATGCGTTGATAGCAATACTAATAAAAATGTATGTAGGCAGCTTAAACTATAAATTAGTCAGTATTTTTAATTAGTAATGATTTAATGGTTCACTTTTAAAATGTGTTGCTTATTTTATTTTTTAGTTAAACATAACACTAATACAACTTTATAGTTATGTTCAGATTCTTCGGTAAACAGAATGTTATTATATGTTCAGAATGTTATTATATGTTCAGAATGTCCGGTAATCAGAATGTTATATGTTCAGAATGTTCGGTAATCAGAATGTTATTATATGTTCAGAATCTTCGGTAATCAGAATGTTATTATATTATATGTTCAGAATGTCCGGTAATCAGAATGTTATTATATGTTCAGAATCTTCGGTAATCAGAATAAACTGATGTAAATATGTAAACCTGTAAACCCATAAACATAAATCTGTAAACCTGTAAACTTGTAAAGTTATAAGCCTGTAAACCAATAAACTTGTTAACCCATAAACCTGTAAACCCATAAACTCGTAAAACCATAAACCTGTAAACCTATAAACCTGTAAAGCTGTAAACCTGTAAACTTGTAATGTGTAAACTTGTAATCCCATAAACCTCATATGAAAGTTTCACCAAAATGTAAAAAAATTCAGTCTAGTGTAAAGTAAGACCCTTAACCCTTCCTGCTCCAGGGGTGCTGTACAACAGCTGACCCTGCGCTCTGACCCCAAACTTACTAAGATGGGGATATGCGAAGAAAACATTTCACTATATGTTGTACTCTGTATAAACGAAAATTTTATCCCCTGCCTTTCCTAAATGAATCTGCAATCATTTAACTCTCCTGTAAGATAATTTAACCTAACAATTTCACAGAAAAGGGATTTCCCTTTCTTCAATTTTTTAGGATTGCTTACTAACTCAGCTAATGTGTTGCCTGGAATAAATATCTTATGAACAGCAGTATCTCCGCAGTTTCCATTCTCCATCTTGCTTCCTCTTTGACGTGAAACATCATGGTGGGTTATGGAAGTCAATCTTGATCAGACTAGTTTGGTGGCTTGTCTGCATCTTTTCCTTTTATCATAATAAATGTGCAAATTTTATAATAAAAAAATATTCTCATCCTAAAGTTTTGATTGTTCATTGTAAGTATTTCCAGTGGCATTAGATTTGATAGCTGGGCCTTCACTATCTTGACTTGCCCCACTGATCATATTGGAATTATATACAGTGCCCTACGTAATTATTGGCACCGTGGTTAAGAAATTTTCTTGAACCTTCTAATAAATTCTATTATTATAAATTATTATTTAGTTTTGGTTCTAAATAATATAGATAAAATGATAAAAGAGAAAAATCCAACATTTAATTCAAGTGCATTTATTCAGTGGGGACATAATTCTTTTACATCAAATTATCTTCTCGCTTATTCCCGAATTCGGGGTAACGGGGGTCTGCTGCGCCTATCCCAGCGAGGGCGAGAGGCAGGGGTACACCCTGGACGGGTCGCCAGTCCATCTCAGGGCAACAAATAGACAAACACACACATTCACCCCTATGGACAATTTAGAATCACCAATCGACCTAATCTGCATGTTTTTGGACTGTGGGAGGAAACCGGAGCACCCGAAGGAAACCCATGCAAGCGCAGGGAGAACATGCAAACTCCGCACAGAAAGATTCGAACTCGGGACCTTCCTGTTGTGAGGCGACTGTGCGATCCACTACGCCACCGTGCCGCCCCACATCAAATTATGTGTGGCAAAATTATTAGCACACCTTTTGCCTAAAAAACAGCACCTAATCTTCTCCGATAATGTTTCACAAGATGGGAGAATACAGAAAGAGGTATCCTTAACCATTCCACTTTGCACCATCTCTCTAAATCAACCCGAGTCCTCTCCTCTGCACTCTCCTCTTCAGCTCACTCTACAGGTTTTCAGTGGGATTGAGGTCTGCAGACTGAGATGGCCATGGGAGGAGCTTGATTCTTTTCAATTCATTATCTTGCTGAAAGACCCAGTGAGGACACATCTTCAGCTTTCGGCCACCAGAAATGTCCTGGTTTTTCACGAGATCCTGGGAACACTGGAACACAGACAGAAACAGGTGAAAACACTGAGAACTAACGGAATTATTACCAGAGAGTCTTTTGCTGTCCTTTAGCTTCTTAGAGCGAGCTTGGACACAGAGTGTTCGAAGAGTGGGTATAAGTAGCGAGCGTGATTAGATGGGAACAGGAGACAGGTGAGCAGGATTAGTATTCGAGAGAGTGTGGTGGTGACTGAGAGGGCGTGACAGTAACCCCTCCTGAGGGCCTGCTCCTGAGGGTCGAAACGAGCGACGCCGTGGTGGCGTCCTCGTGGTGTTGGGGCTTGTAGGTTAACCTGATGGAACCCCCGAATGAGCTGAGGGTCCAGAATGTCGTCCCTCTGGTGCATACCCCTCCCAATCCACCAGATATTTTAATTTCCCACCACGGCGCCGGGCTGACAGGATCTCCTTGTAAATGGCCCTCTCCTCAGCAAAGAGCGGTAAGGGGGGTTCTTCCTGGGCAGATTCTGTGGAGGCAAAGGCAAGTTCAAAATAAGGCTTGAAATGTGACACGTTGAAAGTGGGGGAATGCAGTACTCCAGGGGGAGTGACAAAGTAAACGGGACTGGGTTTACCCTCCTTGAGAGAGTCGCAAGTTCTGTGTGGACAGCCACACCTTCTGACCTGGTTGATAGTCTGCGGATAGCCCACTGAAGTTGCTGATGCGCTTGGTCCCAAACCCTCTCGCTCTCCAGGAACCAGTGATCCACTGCAGGGATATCAGAAGGTTCCCCTGACCATGGAAAAAAGGGAGGCTGATACCCCAGATTGCACTGGAATGGTGTCAGATCTGTGGTAGTTTGCCATAGTGAATTCTGGGCATATTCCGCCCATCCGAGGAACTGGCTCCAGATGTCCTGGTAGCCATGGCAGAACGTGCGGAGGAAATGGCTGAGTTCCTGGATCTTGCGCTCTGTCTGGCCATTGGTCTGGGGGTGGTATCCCGACGACAGACTGACTGAGACTCCTAAGAGAGAAAAGAAAGCCCTCCAAACCCGGGAGATAAACTGAGGTCCTCGATCTAAGACTATATCCCCCGGGAGGCCGAAATAGTCTGAAAAGTCTCTCGGCTGACTCCATGGCAGTAGGCAGTTTTCTGAGGGGAATCAGACGGCATGACTTGGAAAATCGGTCAACAATGATGAAAATACAGGTATTACCTCTGGAGACTGGCAGGTCAGTCATGAAGTCCACTCCCAGATGAGACCACAGATGATTTGGGATGAGAAGGGTGGAGCTTCCCAAACGGTCGATTCCTTGGGCTCTTGGATATGACGCACTCTTTGCACCCTTTCACATACGTTCTGATCACTCCAGCCATGTTGGACTACCAGAAGTGCTCTGACAGTAGTGAGAGGGTGGCATTAGCCCCTGGGTGGCTGGGGTGGCATGAGCAGAGTGGATTAGCTGTGGGTAGCAGCGCGGCGGAGGTGATGGGTCTGCGGCAGTCCACTCTATAGGACTCAGGATCATGGAAGAGGGTAGAATGGGTTCATTCTTCTCCTCTGCGTGGTCAAGCCCATTAAATTTCCAGGACAGAGCGTCGGCCCGGGTATTCTTGGAGCCTGGATGGAAAGAGATTGTGAAGTTGAATCTCATGAAAAACAGGGCCCACCGTGCCTGACGTGGATTGAGCTGCTTAGCTTCCCGCAAATACTGTAGGTTCTTATGGTTGGTGATGACTGTGAAAGGGTGGTCAGCCCCCTCTAACCAGTGCCTCCACTTCTCCAGTGCCAACTTGATAGCCAGTTGCCAATGTCATAGTTGCATTCTGCCAGGCTGAATTTCCTCAAAAAATAGGCACACGAGTGAAAATTCCCAGATTTCCCCTGACGTTGAAATAGCACTGCTCCGGCTCCAGTGGTAGTGACATCCACTTCCACGATAAAGGGGATTTTCGGGTCTGGGTGTGCTAGGATGGGTGCAGAAGTGAAAGTGGATTTCAGACCTTGAAAGGTCTCATGGGCCTCTGAAGTCCATGTCAGGGAAGACATCTTGCCTTTGAGCATATTGGTGAGCGGGCAGGCTAACAGAGTATAGTTCTTGATAAACCGTCGGTAAAAATGAGCAAACCCCAGAAATTGCTGTAGCTGTTTCACAGTCGTTGGTTCTGGCCAGGAGGTCACTGCCGATGGATGCCATCAATGTAGACGATAACCCACTTGTGCAGAAACTGAACTGCAGGAGTAGGAATAGGTCAAACTCCCGGAGCTTTCGCAGGACCTCAGTGACGTGGTGGTGGTGCTTGACCTCATTCCGGAAGTAGATGTGGATGCCATCAATGTAGACGATAACCCACTTGTGCAGAAACTCCCGGAGCACCTTGTGAATAAAATTCTGAAAACAGAGGGTGCATTAGCAAGCCCAAAATGCATTACCAGATACTCAGTGTCCCGTGGGGGTGATGAATGCTGTCTTCCACTCATCTCCCTTCCTGATCCTGATTAGGTTGTATGCGCTCCGGAGATCCAGCTTCGTGAAGATTCTAGCCCCTCTCAATTCCTACAGAGCAGCAGAAACTAAGAGAGGAGGTTACTTGAATTTGACTGTGACTCGATTTAAGGCTCAGTAGTCAATGCACGGTCTCAGCCCCTCATCCTTCTTCCCGACAAAGAAAAAACTAGAGGCCGCTGGTGATGAGGAAGGCTGGATGTACCCTTGACTCAGGGCCTCACTAATGTACTCCTCCATAGCTCTCCTCTCTGGGAGGGAGAGTGAGTAGATTTTACCCTTAGGCACTGGCGCACCCGGTTGTAGGTCAATGGTGCAGTCCCATGGCCGGTAAGGAGGAAGTTAGATCGCTCTCCTGGGGCAGAAAAGGTCCCTGAACTGCTCATATGCTAGGGGAAAGTCCACAGATATGTTCTCCACTAGACTCTCCAGGGTGGAGGAACCTAGAGACACTGGACATCCTGAGAGCACAGAGAAATCAGCAAAACATATTTTAAAGCAGTTGTCACCCCATCTTACAACCTTACCTGACACCCAGGAGAGAATTGGGTTGTGGCGAACCAACCAAGGCCGTCCCAGAATGACCTCAGTGGACCGGAAGATGAATGGATTCAGGATGTAACAGCCCCACCTGCAAAGTAACTGGACCAGCTATACGGTTTACACACCTGGGGGTAATGGGGGTGTCGGTTATCGAGCGGATCTGGTATTGGCTTTCGGTAGGGACTGATGGTGAGCTGTAGGGATCAACAGAGATCTCAGGAGATGAAGTTCCCTGCATAACCGGAGTCGAGGAGCACTGGAACACATGAGGGCTTAACACTGATTTTAGCTTCTGGGGGATGAACAGGAAAGGAATTATGGAAGTGGCCCTTGACCCCACATTATAGACACAAAGCTCCAGTCACCCCCCTGTGACGTTCTCCCTGAGTGAGATGGCCTGCATCCAACTGCATAGGTTCCAGGCTAGTCACTAAATCGGGCTGACTCCTCACACGCAGCTTCCATGTGATCAGAGCAGCGAATTGAGTGCTGAAACATTCCAACCCACAGGTATCATCGTAAGCAGCTAACTGAAGACGGAGTTGAGGGTTGAGACCCTTCCGGTAGGAAGTGAGTAGGGCTCTTTCTTTCCACCCAATGCTTGCTCCAAGGTACGGAATTTAAGAGCATACTCTTGGACCGAGAGATTACCCTGCTTGAGCTTATAAAGTTGCTCCTCTGCCACGACTCCACCATCGTGACGTCCAAACACCTCTCTAAAGTGAGTGACAAACAGGTTTAAAGAGGTGGTTACGGTACCGCCTTGCATCCAGATGGACTCCGCCGGCCCCAATAACAAGGAAATTATGTAAGCGATCTTAGAAATGTCTGTGAGACAAAGATCAGGCTGCATGGAAAAAAACAGAGAGCATTGTAACAGGAATCCGACACCATTTTTTTTGCCGGAAAAGGTCGCTGGCCGATCCATGGGACTAGACGCGTGAGGTGTGGTGACGGGATCCGGTTGAGTGGGTGACGGAGGTGGCGGGGATTGCGATGACAGCACTCAACGAAGAATTTCTGTCAGCGCGGCGATCGGGTCGTGGTCACTCATCTGTGCTGCGATGTTGTATTGGTCCAAGCTTCTGTTATGCTAGAGAACCACAGACAGGAAAAGCGCATTAAGCACAGATCTTTTATTCTCGGAAGAGTGACACAAAAATAGAGAGAGTGCGGGAAGGGCAGGTGTGAGATCTGGGGCGGAGAGTCGACTTTTGCACAGACGCTGACACAGATGCTGACACAGATGCTGACACAGACGAACAATCAAGCGCACGATACGGCAGACACGATCAGGATCCTGGGAACACTGGAACACAGACAGAAACAGGTGAAAACACTGAGAACTAACGGAATTATTATCAGAGAGTCGTTCGCTGTCCATTAGCTTCTTAGAATGAGCTTGGATGCAGAGTGTTCGAGGAGTAGGTTTAAGTAGCGAGCCAATAATTATTGAGGGCACTGTAAACCATCAATACTATACAAACACAAAGTGTAAGACAGAGTGTCAATGGAACCCATTTTTAAGTTCCACAGGCTGCACTACTGATTCTAAAGGCAAATTATATGAACATGGCATTCCATAGAAACTGAAATCTGACTGAATATTATTGATTATTTGAAGAATAATAAGACTGCTCGTAAGTTTAATACATGATGGTGGTCTAAATGGGAATCTGCTCCTACTTTTGCTTTTGCACAGTGTTGCAAAAGTTCCGTATAGCGCCCCCTACCAAAACAAGGTACCACTTGCATTTTAACTAATAGCAATAATCAAGTTTCATCACGTAATAATTTATTCATTCATGCATTCACTCATTCACTCATTCATTTTTTAACCTGCTTATTCCCTAATTTGGGTCCTGGGGTTCTGCTGGGGCCTATCATAGCGTACATAGGGCAAGAGTCAGGGGTACACCCTGGACAGGTCACCAGTCCATCGCAGGGCCTCACATAGATGAACAACCTCGTCAGGGAATAAGTGGATATATGAAGATGAATGAACGAATTAGCATGAGTATATTCATTCATTCATCTTCTTACCCACTTTTCCATAATTCTGGGTCACAGGGGCTTGCTGAAACCTATTCAAGCACACACACACACACACACACACGCACACGCACACGCACACGCACACGCACACGCGCGCGCATACACTCCTATGGGCAATTTAGAATCACCAATCAACCTAACAGACATGTTTTTGGACTGGGGGAGGAAACCCAGGTGTAAAGTAAAATAAGCCTGTAATTATTGTTACAATAAGAAGAAGCCAGACAAAAGCGGGAGGGGGGCGGGAAGGGAGAAGAGCTTTTCTATGCTGTAAATAAAACAGATGAATAACAAAATGTAAGCCGATAGTCTCTGTTTAATGTGTAAAAATAATATCAAATATCAGAAGTGCTGCTATCTTCTTTTCAATTATTCCTGTGTCCCTCTGTGTTTGTTATATGTTTGAGCTCCTACATACAGAAACAAAATGATCTAAGCAGTGATGTGCGGTGAGGTTTACGTCTGGTGAGTCAGTGAAATCATTACAGTCAGATTTACAAATATATAAACCCAACAGAGTGTAAGGAAGCAGACTAGGCCACGCCCCTTCGTTTAGCGTTGTCGTACTGGAAACCAAATGGTTCCAGGATGATGACGCATTATATAAGGCAATGTGCCGGTATGCGCATCGTATGGATGAGAAAGAACTGCATATGGACTTTGATTACGCTGCAGCCGATCAGTTAAGTGGAGCTTATTCAACACACAGGAGGAGCTTATTCAACATTTGATAGGCAGCAATTAACGTGTTTTGTTTTGTTTCATATCAGCATATTTACATAAAAATGTTATCATTGTCTTACCTTTACTTATTAATGAAGTCCATGCGCCGCTCCTTTCCAATAAAAGCATTGAAAACTTGTTTGTGAAAGTCCTCTTTCTCTTTCTTCAGTTTTAAAAGTCTCTCTGTGAATTCTGGTATCACTATTTCCCCCTTGCCATGAGGCAGAAGAACTGCATGCCTCACTTTGAAGCAGTTTTATGACCGCTCAGCACAGGAATACGTTACACACATACAGTTGTCTATAATAAAAAATAAACGCTGTGCATTAAATGCACCAGCTTAACTAATTAAATGTAATCTATATAGTAAAAGTGTTGGAACATTTTAATAGCGACATTGTAAGGCGGCTAACTGGGCTCCGAACTGTGCTCCGCCGTCAAAACATTACGGACAAGTTTGGTGTCGTTTACTAGTTTACCAGGGCGATGACGCAATATTTAAGGTGACGCGCCGGTAAGCGCAGGTGTGGGTGATTGTCAATGTACGGCGTGTTTAATGACTTTGGGACTTTTGTGACTTTGGGATGATCTGTGGATTTATGTGTCTAGGTTCTCGTTTGGTTTATAGTGTCACCGTGCGTCTTATTCGTCATCGTGTATTCGTGTTTTGTTTATTTTGCTACGTGTTCACTGTATATAAATATCTCACCCCTTCACTTCAAATAAATAGCACTCTTCACCGCATCTATGGATCCGGCTCTCTTCTCCGCACTCACAGCATCGTTACAGCCGTCACAGACATACAGAGGGACAGAAAACCCGTTTTACTGCATATCGTTAGCATAGCTGAGTGGTTGTGAAATCCACGCTGAGCGCCTCGTCTCTTCTTAGTATTTGAACGGTAAATATGAAAATTAAGCAATTTTGAAAAACTATTTCAAAAATTGGACAGTTAAATGAAAAAGAACTTTAACAATGAATAAATTACGTCATCCTCCTTAGTCAACTGAACTACGATAAAAAGCTGGAAAATTTTGTTGATATTGTTAAGTTTCATATTCATTGTTGTAAATTTGGTAATCAGAAACCTCTTTTCACTGTAGTGCTATAAAAAGTCGATTTGTTTGATTCATTTAAGTTTTTGTGATTTAGTAAGGCCTGTCATTCTTTTTTTTAATTAATTAATTTATATTTTTTGTTTATTTTGTTATATTTTCCTTTTTGCTTACTGTGTATATATATGTGCTTATGTTCATAATACATGTATATACTTGTTACATGTATTTTGTGTACACCCCTGGCATATTTGTATTTGTATTTATATTTGTATTTGTATCTGTGTTCGTTGTTCAACATTTAATAAAAAAAATATATACCAGCAAATATACCGTTTCATGATCATCTTATTTCTACATTCAATTATATAAATCGACTGAAACTTATACACTCATCTCATACATCATATATATATGGGGTATAATTTGGCAAGGGGATTTCCCCCCATCTAGTCTAATTTTTTTTTAAATAAAAGTTCAAAATTACTGCAAAATAGTTGTAAATTTCTCCTACTTATAAATCATAGTGGGGTCTACAATTTTCAGCATAGAGGCATTTCCACTGAGAGACAGAATCTAAAAATAAAAATCCAGAAATCACATTGTATGATTATATAACAATTTTTTGTAAATTAATGTCAAATAAGTGACACAATTTGATCACTTCAGTCCAAAAAAATTTATATTTGGTACAGAAGCTCTGACTGAGGAAAGGAGGTTTTTGCCCAATATCTCACAATACATGGCCCCGTTCATCCTCCCTTTATTCAGTGCAGTCATCCTGTCCCCTGTGCAGATAAACACCCCCAGAGTATGATGATTCCAGCGCCATGCTTCACTGTAGCTATGGTGTTATTGGGAGGATACTCATCATTCTTCTTCCTCCAAACACGGCCATCTAACCACAGGACTTTCTCCCATGACTCCTCTGGATCATTCAGATGGTCCCTGGCAAACAGACAGGTTTTGACATGGGCTGACTTAATCAGTGGAACCATCCGTGCGATGCATGATTTCTTAATGTATTACTGATAGCAGCCTTGAAAATGGTGGTCCCAGTTCTCTTCACGGCATTGACCAGCTCCTCTTGAGTAGTTCTGAACTGGTTCTTCACAATTCTTCATTTATACCCCACGAGGAGCGATGTGTGTGTGTGTGTGTGTGTGTGTGTGTGTGTGTGTGTGTGTGTGTGTGCGTGCAGTAATGTGCAGGCAGGGGAAGCACACCTGTCATCATGGAAATATAAAATCAAAAATAAATTAAAATGGTTTTTCAGTGTTAAAGTTCTTTTTCATTTACCGTCACAATTTTTAGAATTGTTTTTCAAAATCGCTTAATTTTCACATTTAGTCCAAATACTAAGAAGAAATGAGGCGCTCAGCGCTGAGCCTCACCCTGGATTTCGCAATCACTATGCTGTGCTGCTGCTATGCAGTGAGGCTGTTTTGCTGTCCTTCTGCATGTTGCCTATTGTTCCAACACTTTTACTATATAGATTACATTTAATTGGTTCAGCTGGTGTATTTAATGCACAGCGTTTATTTTTTATTATAAACAATTGTATGTGTGTAACGTATTCCTGTGCTGAGCGCTCATAAAACTGATGCAAAGTGAGGCACGCAGTTCTCCTGCCTCATGGCAAGAGGTGAGCCCAGGGATTCAGAGAGAATTAAAAGTGAAAAAAGAGAAGGAGGACTTTTACAAACAAGTTATCAATGCTTTTATTGAAAAGGAGTGGCGCATGGACTTCATTAATAAATAAAAGGTAAGTTAACTTTATTTAGGTAACTTAATTTTTTAAGTTCTTTTTTTCTATGCTACAGTTTGTATATGTAAAGATGCTGATATGAAATTTTAAACAAAAACACGTTAAAATGTTGCCAATCAACTGTTGAATAAGCTCCTCGGTAGGGTTCATATATTAGTAAATATATACTTTTTTCTCTCTTCATCATATTTAAGGTCCGACTGGGTTCCTCCACCCTCAATTTATCTTCTGAATTAGAACCTGATCTGCACAGGGACACACCATCATACCTCACCCCACCATCAGAGCTATCTGTGCTTTCGAATCACAGGACTTTCAAGTTTATATGTTTCACTTTTATCAATTTCAGCAACACGTGTAGTTAAAATTGTAACAAATTCTTCTTTGGATTTGAGCCCGGAACCTAGGATCGCATGCCAAGAGATCAGATTGCAGAATTTGAAACGTCTATTTAAGGAGGTTTAGCTAACTTCACATTATAATTCAACAAACAACATTCAGACAGAAACACATTGAAAATCTTCTGTTTTTCGAAATCTTCTCACCTGACGGATCCTGTCACCGTTTGACCAATCACAGGTTGCTGGTAAGTCTCTAATGATCTGAATGCACTCTTCAGTTCTTGAACACAGAAAATCATTGTTTATATTAGTGAATGTAGAAATTAGACCTGTGTAGAAAACAAACTGAAGACAATCGCAGACAAAAATATGGACAGATCATTAAAAGCATAAAAATCCGAAAATATACAGTTCAGCTATTGTTGATATAAAAGCGTATAAAGGATGACATAAGGCCAAATTGCTCAAAGATCACTGACTTCATCAAATAGCGTTCATATAGCCCGAGTACCGCTAAGGGACTCTGTCGCTTTAACGCTATATGAAGTGTTGTATGTTATAGATTATGGGATGTTCAGTATCAACACGTCTCTTTGTAAAGGTTGGAGGTTAAACTAGGTTTTTCTGGTCAGGTGGGTTTGATGGCTAGGTTCGATGGTTTAGACATGTGCAGAGGAGGGACATGCAGTATATTGGTAGAAGAATACTGAGGATACAGAAGAAGAAATGGTTGCGGTACAATGCTGCTATCTTGTGGCCAGAGTTCATATTGCAAACAAATTAAATCTGTTGCTATAATTATATTTAACTGTTACCCTGAATTAGGGAATAAGCCGGTAAGAAGATTAATGAATGAATGTCATTATACTTCTGCCAATTCCGTCCTTGTTTAGTCTGTATAAACCGCATCAAATTCAAAAGTAAAAAAATAAATAAAAAAAGAGGCGGCTCGGTGGTGTAGGGGTTAGCACGGTCGCCTCACATCAAGAAGGTCCCAGGTTTGAATCCCGGACCGGGATCTTTCTGTGCGGAGTTTGCATGTTTTTCCCCCGCGCTTGCGTGGGTTTCCTCTGGGTGCTCCGGTTTCCTCCCACATCCCAAAAACATGCAGATTAGTGATTGTAAATTGCCCATAGGAGTGAATGTGTGTGAATGGTTGTTTATCTGTGTTGCCCTGAGATGGACTGGTAACCCATCCAGGGTGTACCCTCGCCTCTCACCCTATGTGTGCTGGGATAGGCGCAGCAGACCCCCATGACCCTGGATTCGGGAATAAGCGGGTAAGAAGATGAATGAATGAATGAATGAAAATAAAAAAGTAAAAACTAATATAATATATAAGTAAAAGTGATGATAAAAATAAAATAGACATAATAATGTAATTTAATAATTATGGTGTGATGTAGTGGTTTAGAGGTCACACAGCAAGATCCCAAGCAAGGTCCTGGGTTAGATTCCTGGGCTTTGTGTGACAAGTTCTCCCCGCGCTTGAATGGATTTACGTTAGGTTAGATTAGTGAGTCTAAATTTTCCTTACGAGTGAGTGTGTGTGGCTGAAATACACTCCTGAGGAACTCCAACATTATGCACAATTTCTACTTGAATTTCAAAAAGAAGTTGGAAGAATTTTTTATCCCCATCAGATCAAAACCAAATCTGCACTGATACGACATTATTCATTCATTCTTTATTAGTCAGCTGGTATATATACACACACACACACACACACACACACTGCAAAAGAAAAATATTAAAAATTTTGCACTGAAACGATTGTCCAGGCGAGGAATAAATGCCGTCAGATTCATGAAATGTTCATTAATATACTCGTGTGCATGCGTGTGCGTGCGTGTGTGCGCGTGTGTGTGCGTGTGCGTGCACGCGCAGGTTTATATAGCCTGGGACAAAATACAAAATCTCATAAATTGAACAGGATGAATTTTACTGAGGAAGTAAACTGTGTCACTGTGTGATTTTCCCCTGGCTTCTCCCTCAATAAACTGTTCTGTCTGCTGCATCATTGAACTGGCTAACTGGCTAACCATTCATCGTCACATAGGGGTTAGAGAATAGGGGTTAGGTTTGAGGGTTAGGGGTTACAATTTGTACAGCATAAATATCATTACACCAAAGAGAATCCTCACGTGTGTGTGTGTGTGTGTGTGTGTGTGTGTGTGTGTGTGTGTGTGTATTATTGATGTAATTATAATGATAAATATATTGGGACAATCAACCATTCTTTTAACCCCCGACAAACCCTGACCTGCTCCTGCACCAGATAAAATGCTATGCATGGAACTTCTATTGCGTAATCAGTGATGTAACCTCATGCGTTTTATATTGGTTTATAGGTACATGCAGAAAATTTTGTGAAATGTCCTGAAAACTGGTGTATTTTTGGTATTGCTGAAGATCCATTCATTCATATTCTAATCCATTTATTCCCTAATTCAGGGCCACGGGTCTTTTTCTGAATCCTATGCGAGCGCACATAGGGTGAGAGGCAGAGGTACACCCTGGACAGTTTGCCAGGCCATTGCAGAGCCAAACAGACATAGGACAGTTCGCCAGTCCATTGCAGGGCCACACATAGACAAACAACCAAACACACTCACATTCACTCCTATGGGCAATTTAGAATCGCCAATCAACTTAATGTACATGTTTTTGGGCTGTGGAAGGAAACCGGCGTACCCGGAGTACGACGGTGCTAACCACTATGTCACAGTGCCACCCTTTGTTCGTCTAATTATCAATTTTAAATGCTAGTAAGATAAAAGTAATTTAGTAATTTAACTGTTTATCCAAAAAATTTACTTCGTTTGTCTATTGATGCTTTTAATACTGTAAACAATAATTCCCTAATTCGGGGTCACAGGGGTCTGCTGGTGCCTATCCCAGCTCACATAGGGCGAGAGGCAGGGGTACACCCTGGACGGGTCTCCAGTCCATCTCAGGGCAACACATAGAACACACACACACACACACACACACACACACACACACACACACACACACACACATTCACTCCTATTTAAAATCACCAATCGACCTAATCTGCATGTTTTTGGACTGTGGGAGGAAACCGGAGTATCCGGAGAAAACATGCAAACTCCACACAGAAAGATCCCCGGCCTGGGAATCGAACCCGGGACCTTCTTGTTGTGAGGCGACCGTGCTATCCACCACACCAGCGCGTATAGGGTGAGAGGCGGGGGTACACCCTGGACGGGTCGTCAGTCCATCTCAGGGCAACACATAGACAAACAACCATTCACACACACATTCACTCCTATGGATAATTTACAATCACCAACCCACCTAATCTGCATGTTTTTAGACTGTTGGAGGAAACCGGAGAACATGCAAACTCTGCACAGAAAGATTCGAACCCGGGACATTCTTGTTGTGAGGCGACCATGCTAACCACTATACCACAGCGCCGCCGACTTTTAACATTTCATTAAAATTAGTTTTAAAAATAAAAATCTACATTAAACAAAATTAAACACTTATTTAATGAAATAAATCTAAACATTATTTTACCATTGTCAAAATAGCTACGCTATCCTTTTTTGTACACACACACACACACACACACACACACACACACACACACACACACACACCAAAAACCTTCTATCAGCCTCATATAAAATTTCAAGATTTTTTTTTATTTCTGCGTCGATTAGAAAACAAACAGAGAAGTTAAAAAATGTGAATAAAATGTTTTTTTTCTTTACACGTTTTTTAATACTGATAATGAACAGAATGTTGGAAAGTTAAGAAATAAAAAAATAAAAATAAAAAAAGATTTCTTGGCAGACAGAAAATCTGCACAATTTCCTATTTTAAATATATAAACTGAAGCTGAGTATTTTAGAATCAAAAACAAACAAACAACAAATACTGGAAAAGTGTGTGTGTGTGTGTGGAAAAGAGAGAGAGTGTGTGTGCGTGAATGAGAGATAAAGAGAGAGTGAGAGAGATCTTTATCCTTATTCTGCTCTCAATTAATTTTATATTTACAAAAAAAATCGGTACAGAAGAACCGAACTGAGGAGGTTATATACACTGTACAACATCTCACATAGAAAAGTATGTCACACACCCCCTTTCCCTCTCTATATCTCGCTCCTCCTCTCTCCCATTCCCAATATCTCTTTCCACACTCCCCCCTTTCGCCCCATCCTCTCTCACTCTACCCTACCCTCTTTTCCTTCAATTTCTCCTCTTCCTATCTCCCTCGCACCCTTCCCCTGCCTCCTTCTCTCTCTCTCTGAGACACACACACACACACACACACAGACACACTCTCTCTCTCAAGTCATGAACATTGTATTTATTTGTCTATCCCTTTTCTTGGTTGGGGCTTTGGGAAGAAATAGATGACTTATATACAGACTTCCAGCATTTCCCCAAAAGGGGGCGTGTCTTTACTGTTGTGGCATTATTGAGAATAAAAAATATTTTTAAAAAATGAACCATCCAAAAACCAACCAAAAATGTACAATTTTTAATCCTTATTTCTGTTCCCCCCCCTCCCCCTGAAGCTGCATTCACAGACATCTAACACCAAAAAAATCTCATCAACATGGTGTGTAAAACAAAAAAATATAAATTGTTCACTCATTCATTTATCTTCTAACCTGCTTATTCCCTAATTTGTGGTCACTGGCATCTGCTGGATCCTATCACATATAGTAAAAGGCAGGAGAACACACACACACACACACACACACACATGCACACACACACACACCTACTTGATATAGCTTTCTGATATACAAATGAAAGGAATGATCCAGTCTGAATATCTTACAGAAACTTACAAAGTAGTGCTCCCATTTTACCTCTCTCTCTCTCTCTCTCTCTCTCTCTCTCTCTCTCTCTCTCTCTCTCTTTCTCACTGTCTCTCTCTACCCACACACACACACACTTCATCCCAGCAGTGTTGTACGGCTTTAAAGAATTAAAGAACAGTGCTTTATATGGGGCAGACATTTAACAAAGTAACTTTTTACACCCTGAAATGAGTGAGCGAGACAGAATATGAGGGTGAGACCGAAGGTGAGAGTGGGAGACAGGTGAAAATAGTGAGACAGAAGATTTACAAACGTTGAAGGAGTTGTGCTGTATGGCTGGACAAAAGTCCACACCCGCACGCACGCACACACACAAATGATTAGACCACAACATAAACAAGCGATTTGTCATAAACACACACACACACAGATGTCTCTGCATCCATGTCACATGATTCCTCAACATGCGCAAAACTTCATTTAAGTACTTATAAGTTTTAGTCTTTGTGTGAGTGTGTGAATCACACTTCAGTCTGTTGTGTGTATGGCTGCATCTGTGCTTCCTCCAAGCTGTCCAAACTTCCTCCGGTTTCGGAATCCTCGAACCCAAAGGGGGCGGAGACATCAGACACAGAGGACGTTTGGATTGACAGCTTTTCGTCCCCGATTGCAAAAGCACTCAGCTCCGCCCCCTCGGACCCGAGCGGCAGCTGATGAGGAGGAAGGTACTGACTCGGATGGAAGTGTGGGCGGGATCTGCTCAGAGTACTTGCAGTAGAAATGGGTTGACTGACAGGTGTTGTGTCTGGGATGTATTCTTCTGCAGAAAGGTGTGGTGGCAATCGATCACATGACACATACTCCTCCTCCTGTGGGGGTGGGAACTCACTGTCCACGTCAAAGCCACCTAAATAGTAGTCAGTCTCCAAGGCCATGCCCACATCCGCCGTCACAGCTTCTTTGACGTCAGAGACCCTCCTCGCTGGAAGCCAATCGGAAGTGTCCCAGTGGTACGCTGTGGAGACAAAACAACCAATCAGATCTGTTGATGCAAAATATTTGTGTTCTGCATGCGGTGTTTCAATAGCGTGCGAGAGTGGGATGGTTTGGTAGGTGGGTTTGCATGCCTTTGGAACATGAGGTCATGAGTATCGCATTCTGTAATAAAAAAACAATCTGTGAGAAACAAACTCATGCAGCAATGCATGGAGACACAGAAGCGCAGGGACTCACACACAGCACACACAAATATCCTGATCCTGACCATCTGAGAACATCCACAACACACACAGTGACAGAAGTGCATCAGAACCACAAGCATTTCCCAGAATGCACTGGAGCAATCTATCAGCAATACAGAACAGCAAGAGGGTGAGAGAAGAGAAAAGAAAGTGAATTACAGTGATGGAGGGTAAAAGAAGGTGAGACACGAGGAGGCATGATGAGAGACGGTAAAAGAAGGTGAAAGAGGGTGATAATATAAGCAAGATTGGTGAGAGAGGGACACAGAAGTTGAGAAAAGTGAAGAGTGTGAGAAAGGATGAGAAAGTATTAGAGGGGGTGAGAGAATGAGATGGGGTATGATGGGTGAAAGAATGTAAGACAGTAACAGAGTAAAATAAGTTATAAGAGTGTAAGGGGTGAGGTGAGTGAGGAAGGAAGAGACTGAGATAAAGTAAAAGGAGATAGGAGAGGATGAAAGGGGGTGAGAGAGGGTGAGAGTAAGAGGTGAGATGAGTGTGAGGGAGTGTGAGAGGAGATGAGAGAGGATGAGAGTGGGTGAGAGCAAGAGAGATTATGAGAGTTTCTAGGGGTAAGAAGGGTGAGAGTGAGTGAGAAATGGGGTGAAAGAGTGAGAGGGGGTAAACGGCATTCACCTCTGCTGTAAGTTTGACCTTGATCCAGGACGGAGACTTGGATGAGAGAGAAAAGTGTGGGATCAGCGAATACTCACTGCCTCACAGTGTGTATATGTATATATATATATATGTTTGTGTGTGTGTGTGTGTATCTGTACACATGTGGATTGGAAGCTACCTTCATTTTCAATTGTGTCAACTGCATCATTGACAAGTCGAATGACAGTCACTATGGAAGCTTGCAGAGAGAAATGGAAAGTGGTGAGAAACACACACTCACCAGTTTGCAAATACTCACGCATTCTCACACACACACACACACACGAACAGACACATGCACAAAAACATCCTCTGGCAAGTCATAATGTAATTCCGTCATGTTATACATCCACTGGTCCACTTGTGGATGCTTCTGTGTTCTGATTGGCCAGTGACCTAAGCTGTGACAAACGAATACTGGAGTATGTCATCATTCCAGAAAATTGTGGATTATGAAACCCTTCATTCGCCCACTCACACACACACTGAATTAACGGCCTGTTTGTCACTTGAGCGGTGATGCTAAAAATGATGACACTTCAAACACTCTTAACGCAAGGAAGTAGAGCTGCGGTGGGAGGGGCTTACCATTATCATCACAGGAGTCGGACTGAAAGGAGCTCAGTGATTGGATTTCAGAATTGCTCCCTTTGTTGCTGCCTGAGAAACATGTGACCTCCTCCAACATGTCCACTTTCCCTGGAAGGGTCATAAGTCAAACATCACAACACAACATAAAAGAAAATATACACCCAATTTTCTGTTATGGTTCCTGACTGACTCCAAGTTGTGATTTTTAAAAATTCATTCGCAGTTTGTGGTATGCTTTTTTTTTTCTTACCACCATCATCCCAGCTTCTCTTGTTGCTTGGCGAGTCACACTCAGTTCGGTTGGGTGCTACGCTACACACGGCTACACCCCTCCGTGTCATACTGCCCACCACTCTCGGTGACTCTGCCTCCTGTCTGAATGTGCTCATCTCGGCCAGCTCCACCCCTTTTCTGTCACCACTTCTTTTTTCTAATGTTCCAAAGCATGGTGTATATGCCATTGGTCTCACTGGGACCTGGGGTGGCCTTGAGAAGCTACGCCCACCCTCTGGGTAGAGGCCGATGGGTTCCCCAGACAACAAACCCCGTCCACCTTCAGTGTAGAGGGTGAATGGCTCTCCGGTGCTGCACTGCAGGGGTGGGAAGTGGCCATTAGCTTTGTGCAGCAGCGCTGCAGTCGCTGGATCCTGGACCAGCGACAGGTCGTTGCGCGAGTAACTCTTCTGGAACACTTTCTTTCTAAAGGCGACAAAAAGGAAAACGAGTGCCATGATGAGAAACAGCACCACTGCTACGCCAATAAGCTCCTCCCGCCCAAAGTAGGCAGGGCCAGAACGCATGTCAGGGACCAATACAGGACGTATTGCACAGGCTCCACCCACAAAACCCGGCGTGGTGCAGTTGCAGTAGAAGGACCCATAGGTGTTGACGCAGGAGGCTCCGGGTTCGCAACGTTCACCGCGTTCGCACTCATTCACATCCTCGTCACACCTGCAGGAAACACATGTATTCATGTATTCAACTAATTAACTAACGTTAACACGTGTGCAAATTTCATGTTTAAATATGGTTTCCATTAATATTTACTTTGAAATATACTCGTGTGTGTGTGTGAGTATACTGACATGAGGCCGGTGTATCCCCTCTTGCAGCTGCAGATGAAGGCATTGCCGAAAGGCTTACACAACCCTCCATTTCGACATGGGTTTGGTGCACAGACTCCAATCTCTGTCTCACATCGCCGCCCAGTGTACAAAGGACTGCAAATGCATGAAAAACCTTTCAGAGAGAGAGAGAGAGAGAGAGAGAGAGAGAGAGAGAGAGAGAGAGAGAGAGAGAGATGACTCAAAACGGGCAACACACAGCTAAAAGCTAACACATGTCCGCATGGCTATGCAAGACAAGCGGTGCACTAATTAATTGTCGACCAAAAAATGAATTAGATTGACTGCAAAGTAATTATGAAATTACCACTCACACACACACAAACACATTATAAATATTCAGAGCCAGAACAATTATCACAGCTGTCAGCCAGTTAGCTGTGTGTGTGTGTGTGTGCGTAGCAGTGATCTCAGACACAGACACTGATGGAACCAGACACTGATGAACCATTTACAC
Organism: Pseudolaguvia tuberculata; assembly: GCA_026260255.1. Classification (NCBI taxonomy): domain Eukaryota; kingdom Metazoa; phylum Chordata; class Actinopteri; order Siluriformes; family Sisoridae; genus Pseudolaguvia; species Pseudolaguvia tuberculata. The sequence continues at coordinate 2,577,905 of JAOTRA010000037.1, read as the reverse complement.
ACTCCAGTCTAGAAAAAACTTTAGTTTCAAACTGAACAGCTGAACACTTACACACAATATTTCCCTCATACGGTGACCATTACCAATGTTGGCCCCTGAGCAACACCCCTTATGCAAATGACAAAAGTCATAAAACACATGACTGGTACACCTCTGTAATGGGTACAAAATGCGTTGTCACATATATACATATAGGTTTCAGAAATGCAACTAATAATTATATGTATCCTCAGTTCTCTACTCAACCAGAAATCTACTGAAAACCTCTCCTGTTACGAGATCTAGAGCTGGTTCTGAGGTTTGTTAGTATTTCAATGCTTAACATGTTGGGTAAAACACAAACATACTTATGAGAAGCTGTGAAGTCCTTCCGTTGAGTGTTTAACCATTGTTATTACAATAATATTAGCTCTTACTATAAACTTTAGTCCCCAGAAGTCACAAAAAATGTCAAATATTTCTGGTATTTCTGGCATCTTTAATACCCAGTGTCTACTAAAATAGTCTGTGATGTTCTCATAAGATAATACGTTGAATACACACACCTCCATTAGGAAGGTTGGTGCAGGCGGCTCCATGGGTGCATGGTTGGCGAGCACAGGGATCATGGTGAAGCACGCAGCCGAGCGTCACCTCGCCCAGCGCTGTGACCTCCACGTGTGTGTGCATACGGGAGTATGTTGTTCCGGGCACCTGTTTGTTGTGCAGAGGCAATTCCTTATTGTTTAGAGCCAATGAGTCAAGGCAGCCCTGGAAACTGTCGCCCAGCCGTGCCCCAATTGAAATTGACCAATCCAAGCCAGGAAGGCGGGAAGTAGACAGGACTTGCTGTGTCCAGTCATCCAATAAAAGACTGCTGGAATTTCGACCCAATTCAATGGTCACATGATGCCAGCGACCATCATTGATTGGTCGACTGGTCACGGCAAGGACTTCACCACCTTCGGGGCAGCCGAGGTGTAGCTGGAGACATCCATCTTCCATCTGTCAATCAAAGACAAGAGATTTTAACTGTGCATTATGCAAAATATAATGTGCTCACAGAACGTGTGTTTGTACCTTGAGCATTGCACAAGGAGCTGGGTGTGTGTACAGGATGACACCGCTGCGTTGCAGCGTCCTAATGCGGAGCTGAAGTTTCACTTCCTCGTTATTCCAGCTGTCAGTGATGTGGTAATTTATATAGCTGTTACCATAGAAACTCAAAGAGCTGTGGCCTGGATACGGACACAGATTTAGCAAAAACTTCAGAAACATTTATGCTTACATGTTACAACAAACACACTACAATAACAGACACTTACCTGCACACTCTCCTAATTTCCCTTGTGGACACTGACAGGCGTACGGTCCTCTGCTGTTGTCTGTTTTCACACACTGCATGTCATCGGGACAGACCACGTCCTCACACACTTCTGACATGGCAGAACACCGCCCATCTGTCAAAGAAAGAATGACATAGAGAAAAAACATCAAGATTTCAAGACAGATATTTGAGGAATAAATACATTTGCAGGGCCTTGTATCAGCCGTCTTCCGTTGTGTATACCCACCGGTGCAGACACAGCGTGCACTCCGTTGAAACCGTGGTGAAACAAAACTGCTGGTGCTGGTGGTGTACGTGAGCAGAGCGTGTGTGTTGAGCGTGATGGTCTGTTCACAGCGTGCATCTCCACACTCCAGCGCAGAACAGTTCTTATCCAGAATGGCGGAAATGCGCAAGACTTGCTCAAGTCGTCGACGGCCTGCGCTCAGCTTCTGGCTCACCAGCGCCGCTGCAAGGAAGCCGCCACCGGATGGAGCCTCTATGGTCAACAAAAGGTCAAGCTGTCCGGTGGTTTCCACTGACTGCACACTGAGCACATGCAGTAAGTCAGGCTTTCCTGTGCCCATGGCATCAGCGATGGCACGGCGGAAGGCAGTGAGGTGGCGGGAGACAAAATCGTGTGGTGAAACACGCTCAAATCGCACTGTAACAGCATGACGCAACATTGAAGCCGACGCCCATTCTACATGCACGCTAACTGGTACACTGACAGAGAAACGTCCATCAGTCACTGTCACGTTTAGAGAGTAGCGGCCTGCATCAAGACCAGACAGAGCAATAATGCGTCCGTCACGAGGGTTCACCTAAGACAAGAAGAAAGATGAAAGCTTTAGAGTGAAATGTTTTAAAAATTGCATGTGAACACCTTGCAATTGAACAGAAGAATTAATCACAAACCTTAAAAAGGCTGTTCTGCTGGTGTGTATGTCCATAGGTGAGGATATCAAAGGCGTCCTGGTCCGTAGCGTGAATCTGTCCAATCACACCTCCTGGGAACTCATCCTCCACTGTGATGATGTGGATGTGTAGGGGTGACGCAACAGGCACGTGCACGCTCTCTTCGATCACCCGCACATGCACGAGTGTCGTCGAGGACAGCGGTGGCCTGCCGGAATCCCGGGCCTGAAGGTTGATCGAGATATATTAGTAACCAACATTGACTGTTTTGCTCGTGTCAGTTTCAGCGCCCACCTCAAGTTGCATGACATACTCCTTTCTCTCCACCCTGCGGAACATCAGATTGGATGTTATAAGCCCTTCCTGGTCCAATGCAAACCACATCCCTTCATTTCCTGACAGGATGCGATAAAAGAAAGGCGGGCCATTATGGGCGGCGTCTTTATCAGTGACTGACAGCTGCAGGATGCTCGTCCCGATCTGCTTGTTTTCCTGCCAGAAACCAAACTTTATTACTAGATGTTTGTTACTTTTAGTAGTTAACTAACATGTCACTCATCCGAATTACCTGAATAACAGCCGTGTGATTGGCTGGTGAAAAAGTAGGTGAGTTGTCGTTGATATCAGAGATGTCGATGTTAATGATCACAGTTGAAGAGAGGGAAGGAATCCCGCTGTCCAGGGCCCGAACTGCCAGTGCATAACCTGCAATCTAGAGAGACAAACTGGATAAAGGAAGACCAACATAATAAGAGAGATGAACAGAAAGAATGAGGATGACAAATAGGCATACAGACAGACAGGATAGACAGAATATCAACCGACAGACAGAATGGGTATCAGACAGACACAACAAATGAAACAGGGGCAGACAGAATGAGAAACCAACAGAGACAAAAAGGAAGACAGGATTAAGCAACACAGATTGACAGTCAGACGGGATGAGTAGTTGACAGAAAGTATAACAGGCAAACAAACAGCAGACGAGTGGTTGTAGACAGAAAAGCAGACAGACAAACATGATAAGAGACATACAATTTGATAGAATGTATATTTTTTAATCAATGCTTCTGCTTTTATTTATAGAAACCAGTTAAATGACGTCACTAATAAACAGAGATTAACCAATATTAAGATTGGGGGCTCTATTAATTTTCGGTCACCTACCACACCAACTATTACATTACTAATAGTATTGAGTTAGTAACTGATAGTACTGTTACTACAAATACAACACATCTTTGAGAATCCTCCTAAACATCACCCCCAACACCACCTCCATACCACCAGCAACACTGAACGTAGTCAGCGTTTTGCAAGTGGTAATGGTTCTGTTGAAGGTGTTGATTGATGTTTGATCACAGCAATTCTATCATTAGACCAAGTTGCAAATTACTGGTTTTATTCAGTTTCCATAGTAACAGCTATTTTATCGGGGAGGGTTGTTACTTCCATTGCATAACCTAAGAATTATTTTAATATAAAAATTAAAGATTAGTGATACAGAGACATTTATGGAAGGAGTCTTCAGTTTCAGCGAGTTTGGAACAGGACGCATAAATTCTTTCAACATTAGCAGATGATTCGACTTCTGCAATATGAGAGTGTTGCCTTAGAGACGGTTGCGCAGTTCCTCACCTTTTCCCGATCCAGGGGATTGTTGACTTTGATCTGACCTGTCACTGGCTCGATAAAGAACTGGTTCTCACGGTCACCGCTGACAATGGAGTACAGGATGCCACCGTTCACCTGACTATCGATGTCTTCGGCGATCACCTGAGCAACCGGACCAACATGTCATCTCCACGGAAACTTAGCTAATAAATAACTCCATGCATTTCTTTTAAGGTTACCTTGACGACCGCATCACCGATGTTAGCGTCTTCTCTGATAATGGCACTGTAAACATCCCGCCCAAAAATCGGCGCATTATCGTTGACGTCTGTTATATTAATGTTCACCATGGCAACAGCAGTGAGAGGTGGAGTTCCACCATCGCGGGCCTCTACTGTCAGAAAATAGTCTTTACACGTCTCGAAGTCCAGAGGCTGAAATACAGAGATTGCTCCTGAATACACCCCCCCCCAGACAGACAAACACACGCGCGCGCACACACACACACACACACACACACACACACACACACACACACACACACACAACTTTACTTTAGAAACACTCTATACACTAAAGTTCATATATAAATAGCATTGGTATATCTACTGTGGCTAAATGGCAAGTAAATTAAGCATGGCGACATGCTGAAAAGAGTCCCGTTTTTGACACCATGCAAGCATTTTTTAAATATCTATGTACAGCAATTATTAGAAAAACCTCAAGCAAACGTGAGCTGTAAGCTAAAAAGTGTGTGTGGGAATAAGATTAAGGGAGTGACTAGGTGGGTGGCTACGATTTAGGACACAAACATCCTTCGGCTGTCTCTCGTCTTTATGCACTGGCTAGAAAAGAAGGTTGGGAGGGATATTTCATTAAAGAATGAAGTGTGTGTGTGTGTGTGTGTGTGTGTGTGTGTGTGTGTGTGTGTGTGTGTGTGTGTGTGTGTGTGTGTGTGT
>JAOTRA010000037.1:2545291-2556200 GCA_026260255.1 Pseudolaguvia tuberculata | reverse complement strand
ACACACACACACACACACACACACACACACACACACACACACACACACACACACACACACACACACACACAACAAAATAAATGAGCACAGCAGCACAGATCTCGCTCTCTCCGTTCTCTCTCACACACAGTCTCTTTTTCTCTTTCACTCTCTCTTTCTAGCTCTGTCTCTCGCTCTCTCTTACATTCTCTCTCTCTCTTACATTCTCTCTCTCTTTCTTACATTCTCTCTATCGCTATGTCTCTCTTACTCTGTCTCTCTTTGTGTCTCTCACTCCGTCTCTCTCACTCCAGTCTCGCTTGCTTCTTATCAGTTATACATGAGGCCCATTTGCATTACCTGGAGTTTTATTTTAACTTTCTTTTTTCCGCTGCTTTATTCTATCAATCATTTCTATTAATCGCACTGTACTTATCAGTTACACATAAGGCCCTTTTGCATTACCTGGAGTTTTATTTTAACTTTTTTTTCCCGCTGCTTTATTCTATAAATCATTTCTATCAATCGCACTGTACTCGTGTCTCGCAGTGGAAAAATACACAAACAATTTTTCAACTGTAAATATAATCTACTGGGTGGAAACCAGTTTGATTATTAAACCGGGAGGCAATAACAGACTTATTCATTAATTCATTCCAGGGGTACACCCTGGAGGGTTGCCAATCCATCACATTGCAACACATTGTGAATGGTTGTTTGTCTATGTGTTGCCCTTCAATACAAATAAAATGCAACAATTCTACAATAGGCGGTGCGATGGAGTAGTGGCTAGCATAGTCGGACAGGGGTCTTTCTGTGCGAAGTTGACTCTCACAGTCCAAAAGCATGTACATTAGGATGATTGGTAATTCTAAAATTGCTCATAGTAATGAGTGTGAGTGTGTGTGGTTGTTGTCTATGGGGGGCATTGCACTGGACTGGCAACCTGTCCAGAGTGTACCCCTGCCTTTCGCCCTGTGTGTTGGGATAGGCTCCTCAGTGGCCCCAAATTAGGGAAACACGTACGGTAAACTATATGTTAGCTAGCAGCAAAAAGACAGCCTGGAGCAGAAATTTTGCTCAGGACCACTCAGTAAGTTTGACTTATGGTGTTCTGTTCTCTTATTGGTTGACAGTTGATGTAGGAAAAAAATCACACTATCGGTAAGTGCGTAAAGCCATGGTGTGATTGGGTAATAAATTTAAACATACTACAGATACACGGAAGAGTGAGTTAGATGGTGTGGTGGAGAGTGTAGCTAGGCATGAAAGATTGGTGATAGGAGCAGACATAAATGGCCATGTTGATGAAGGGAACAGGGGTGATGAGGAGGTTATGGATAGGTATGGTCTTAAGGAAAGTGGAACGGCAAATGGTGATAGATTTTGCTAAAAGGATAGAGATGGTAGTGGTTAACACGTATTTTAAGATGAAGGATGAGCATAGGGTGAAGAGGGGAAGAAGTTGCACACAGCTGGACTATATTTTGTGCAGCAGAGGAAACCTGAAAGAGTTTGGAGACTGTAACGTGGTGGCAGGGGATTGTGTAGCTAAACGCAATGGATGGTGATCTGTAGAATGGCTTTCACAGAGAAGGTCAGAAAGGAGCTCGATGGTAGTGAGGAGTTGTTGAATGATTGGGCAACAGATTCAGAAATGATAAAGGAGACAGCTAGGAAGGTACCTGGTGTGACATCTGGAAAGGAAGACAAAAAGACCTGGTGGTGGAATGATGAAATGCAGAAAAGAGCGACTTACATTTGGTCTCTTTTTTACAATTGAGCAATTGTGGGCTAGGGACCTTGCTCAAGGGCCCATAGTGGTTGCTTGGTAGTGGAGGTGGGAATCGAGCCCCGGTCTTTCTGGTAATAGTCAAACACCTTAACCGCTATGCTACCACTTCCCACCCAAGAGGTGGCCATCTGCGAGCAACAGTATAGTTTCATGCCAAGGAAAAGTACTACGGATGCAATCTTTGCTTTGAGGATGTTGATGGAGAAGTACAGAGAAGGCCAGAAGGAGTTGCATTGTGTGTTTGTGGATTTGGAGAAAGAATATGACAGGGTTCCAAGAAAGGAGTTGTGGTATTGTATGAGGAAGTCATGTGTTGCAGAGAAGTATGTGAGGGTGGTGCAGGGCATGTATGAGGACAGTGTAACAGCAGTGAAGTGTGCAGTAGGAATGTCAGACTGGTTCAAGGTGAAGGTGGGATTGGTTCGGTTGACAGATGAGGTTAGACAGGAGTCTCCATAGATAATGATGTTTGCTGATGATATTGTGATTTGTGGTCAGAGTAGGAAGCAGGTTGAGAAGAATCTGGTGAGGTGGAGGTACATGCTGGAGAGAAGGGTAATGAAAGTCAGTAGGAGTAAGACAGAGTACATGTGTGTGAATGAGAAGGAAAGCAATGGAGTGGCGAGGTTGCAAGGAGAGGTAGGTAGAGGTAGAGGAGTATAAGTACCTGGGTCAACTGTGGTGGAGGAGTATAAGTACCTGGGTCAACTGTGCAAAGTAATGGAGAGCATGTTAGAGAAGCGAAGAAAAGAGTGCAGGCAGGGTGGAGAACAGTGGCAGGAGTAATTTGTGATCGGTGAGTCTCTGAAAGAGTGAGAGGCAAAGTTCATAGAACTGTAGTGTGATCTGCAATGTTGTATGGTTTAGAGACAGAGGCGTTGTCAAAAAGACAGGAAGAGGAGGAGGAGCTGGAGGAAAGACAGGAGGAGGAGCTGGAGTTGAAGATGTTGAGATAGAGGCTAGGTTGAGATGGTTTGGACATGTGGAGAGGAGGGACATGCAGTATATTGGTAGAAGAATGCTGAGGATGGAGGTGCTGGGCAGGAGGAAAAGAGAAAGAACAAAGAGGAGGTTTAGGGATGTAGTGAGAGAAGACGTACAAGTAGTTGGATTGAAAGAGGCAGATGTAGAGGACAGTGTAGTCTGGAGAATATCCACAGTGGTGACCCCTAACTGGAGCAGCTGAAAGGAAAAGAAGAAGAAGAAGAATATTGCAGACACACGGATCCCTGTGACACTGGGTAGTGCTTGCTATGAAATGTAAATCTTAACTTGGTGCAATCCAGAGGCTTATGGTGTTCTCTTCGGGTTTATCTCTTGGGACCAAAGTAATTTTTCACTTCAATACAATTCATTCCATCAAAATGGGTAAAAAGCTCTTTCTGCTCACTCTCACTGTAATTGGTACCAAAGGTTCTAACTAGGAGACTTTGGTCATAGAGGCTATAGAGATGTCCCCTGCCCAAGACTGGAACTCAAGCCTTTCTTCACATGTATATTATATCAAATCCAGAGAGACGGAAATGATGAACCATAAAATATCATTGTAGGAATGAGGTCAGACAGACCTGCTTCTTGTGACATAAGAAGCAGGTAGCAAAGTAACTTGAATTTACATAGATCCAATATTTCTGAAAAGATTTTTGCCCAGGGCAAAAAGAACACTTTTGCCAGTCGGTGTTTTAGACAAGGTGCAGCCTGGACTCAGATGAGTTACCTTTCATTCCCAACAAACATTAGTGAATTGTTCTTTGCTTTTGGTAGGTATCAACCATCGGATACCAATAACAATTGCCAAGAACTGCTGTTTAAATCTTTGCCAAAGATTCTTATTTTTATTCTTTTTTTTCTTCTTTAACTTGACACTCAAATTGCCCCTTTATTTGCTTTGAATATATTCTTCCCCTTGACATTCATTCTTAAATCTCCAACCACGTATTCCATAATCCAATGACACTGGACAAGTCAGAAACATAAACAAGAACACTAGATAATTACCGAGGCGTGGCAAGATCAATGCGAAAATGTGACTTGACAAGATGAGACCGGCAGAGTGACAGTGCCCTCTCCTCTATGAACGCTTCCTGGCGTTCTCCTAGGGGGGTCCTCCAGAAAAAAGATAGGTGCACAAGACGAGAACTACAGTGAGACGAGAGCCAGATCCAGACGAGAAGAGAACCAGAGCGAGACGAGACAGGGGCACGAGACGAGAGCCAGGACCAGACGAGAACCAAAGCGAGAAGAGAACCAGAGCGAGACAGGGGCACAAGACGAGAGCGAGAAGAGAACCAGAGCGAGACAAGAAAGAGGCATGAGACGAGAGCGAGAAGAGAACCAGAGCGAGACGAGACAGGGGCACGAGACGAGACGAGAACCAGGGCGAGAAAGACAATACAAGAACCAGAACGAGGCAAAAGAGGGGACCGAAACAAGAACCAGAACAAGGCGAGAGAGGGAACCTAAGACGAGAACCAGAACGTGAGAGGGAACCTGAGATGGAACCTGAGATCAGAACCAGAACCAGAACGAGAGAGGGAGCCTGTGACGAGAATGAGAGAGGAAATCTGATAAAAGAACCAGAAGGAGATGAGAGAGGGAACCTGAGACGAGAACCAGAACGAGGTGAGAGAGGGAACCTGAGACGAGAACCAGAACCAGAACCAGAGAGAGAACCAAAGACGAGAACCAGAACGGAGAGAGAGAGGGAACCTGACAAGAACCAGAATGAGACGAGAGAAGGGACCTGAGACCAGAACCAGAGCGAGGCAAGAGAGGGGAGGCTCCTCGACCACCTCCGGACCAGGCGGAGGCTCCTTGACCACCTCCGGGCCAGGCGGACGCTCCTCCACCACCACTGACCCCACCAGGCACATCTCAGGGTGGGCCAGAAAGACAGCATCCTCCACTGGGGGTGAGGAAGTCGCATGTGGTGAGGAGGTAGAGGAAGAGGTAGAGGAGGTCCTCCCTGAGACGCTGGTCAGAGTCCCAGGTTAGAGCTACCGAGTCCAGTGCCTTCCCCGTTAAACACAAAAACAGCAGGCCGCACTTGCTCCTGGGCGAGACATAAGCATGTGGCTGAGATTTTTAAAAAGCCGCGCATTCCCACACGAACTTCTGGCATTTACTGCGGGTGCCGTCGTATCTCTGTGGGAATGCAATGGGGGGGGGGCTGCCGCCAATCCGCTGGGTACGAATATGGTTGGATCGGTCATGCTGGGAACATGGAGTGGGAACGGGGATAAAGAGCGCAAATAAACGCAGGATTGACCGTTTAAATAGCTTCCTCATTTATTTATATAAGGTCCAAAAAGCACAAAAAAAAAACAGAAACAAGAACACTAGATAATTACCGAGGCGTGGTGAGATCAATGCGAAAATGTGACTTGACAAGACGAGATCAAAAAACTTACATGAACATGACGTGACTTAGGAATCAAGAAAAAGGGCATGAAAGGGCGAAAAGTGCGAGAAAGGGCGACGATCTAACAAGCCTAGGAGAAATGCAGCCGGCTTATAAAGCGTGCGCAATTAGCGTACGACGAGACTCAGCTGTGCGCGCGCTCACGCACACACAAGAGCGCTCAAGCGCAGCTGTACGCACACCGCCGCACACCGGCAGCGTGCCGGAGACGGACATCAAAGAGGAGGATGTGACATATAGGTAATTTAAAATCACCAATAAACAAATGTACATGTGGGAGGAAACCAGAGTTACCAGAGAAAGCCCACGCACATACTATAATGTTGTATTAACGTAGTTAAGTGGTATTTGTGGTTTAGACAAAAATGTGTTGAATAATTTTTTTTGTGCATTTTTCAGGACCAAACCATCATTTTTACCCCTTACCCTCCCTGTTGGCATGGCAACCAGCAGCTCATTATCACCGCTAATGAAAACCAAACCTCAACAGAAAAGATTGGTCAGCAAGGATGGGCGGAGTCTTATGCGAAGCCCCGCCTCAGGTGTACGGGAAACATGGATCAGTGCGTTTAAGGATATGTGGGGGGCATGGCTTTCTCTACGTTGGCGCTGGGTGGTTTTGGCATTTTGTGGTTCCTTCCTCCTCCATTGGCTTCTTTTTGCTGTACTTTGGTATGTCTTGGCACGTGCCAATGGTGATTTGGGTGTCGACCATGACAACCCACCCCCCGGACATACGCTGTGTGTCAAATATGTCACTGGATTTACTGCTGCCTTTTCATTTGCCCTGGAAACCCAGCTGACCATTGGATATGGAACCATGTACCCCAATGCTGACTGCCCTACTGCCATTGCTCTTCTTGCCCTACAGATGCTGCTGGGGCTCATGCTTGAAGCATTCATTACTGGTACATCTTTTTTTCATTATTTTCCAATAAACGTTATGTGCAGTTAATCAAGGTCATTAAAAAAAAAAACAGTAGACAATGCTAAACAATTTAGCCAATCCACATTAGCATCTGGGGATCTTTTTTTGGCTTTCCACAGATGCAAAGAGTTGCTCATCAAGATAAAGTAAACATGTTGGTCTAAAATATTTTGACGATTGACAAAAGACCGCTTTCAGAAATTCAGCAATTACAGTAATTTACAGCATCAGATGCCTTTTCCAGAGTGATTGGTAGTTATGGGTCTTGCTCAGGGATCCACAGTGGTGACTTGGTGGTCTTTCTGGTATTAGTCCAACACTTTAACCACTAAGCCACCTCTTCACTTTCCGCCTTCAAAAGTGCCCTTGCCTGTAAAATTGCCAGTGGCTGCTTCAGCATAAGCTTCTAATCTACCTGCATGATTTTATTTGTCTGGTACAGGATAATTACTCGAATGATCGTTTACTAAATATACAGAATTTATATAATATAATAATTTGTCCTTGCATTCTTTCCCTCTCAGGTGCTTTTGTGGCTAAATTTTCCCGTCCACAGAAACGCTGCAGTGGAATCTTGTTCAGCCCTAAAGCTGTGGTATGCGAAATCGATGGTCAAAGTTGCCTAATGTTCCGTGTGTGTAACTTGCTCTCAAGGCCACTTGTCGATGTGTGTGTGAGTGCGGTGCTGTACGAGGAGCAGGATGACCATACAGTTCGCCAAACATCCCTGGATTTTCTGTTGGATGGCTTGGGCTCGCGACCTTGCCCCCTTTTCCTGTCACCTCTGACATTTTTACATCCATTGACCCCAGACAGCCCAGTAAATCGTGCCATGCCTTCTTCAGGTCAGCCTCAATTCGAGTTGGTCGTGTTTCTTTCTGCTTCTCAAGAGGGCACTGGATCTGCCTACCAGAAGAGGACATCCTACTTGGCAGACGAAATCCAATATGGTCGGCGCTTTACCAAGGCAATCCTGCATGGTGAACGCCGGAACAGCACTCAGGCCATGCGCTATTTCGACACGCATATTTGCCCAAATATGGGACCAATCAATTACAGCAACTCTCGGGACAAGGAGTGTGTGATACAGGTCAACGGAGACGGTAACGATGCAATGGAATAGATGTGTATGTATATTTTCTTCATTTCATTCCTCATACACTCTCTGTGAACATGAAAAGGCATTTTCCCTTGAGAAATACATTTATTTTTTACCAATATTTTACTAGAAATTGGTCACACGACTGTCACTGGCTAGTAATTCTCTAGTTGCTAATAACTAGCTAGAATCTGGCTAGAGAGTGAATTAAGGGGGAAAAAAACAAACTCATTTCAGACTGTCGAGTGAATTTATACTAACTGATAGACACGTAATTGCTAGAGAGGATGCTAATTAAGGATGCTAACTGTAACTATTTAGCTTAAACACAAACTCTACCTAGCTAATTATTTACAGCGTTCCTTATATACCATTGATACAGATACACTGCAGTTCAGGGTGATTGCTGAGTGATCCACGCCATACATCTGAATCAAATTTTTAAAAAAGCTCCTTTGTGAAAACGAGATTAAGAATGGTGAGAAAGCAGTTATTTCTCACTGTTAAGGACAAAGCCTTTCCACCGAATCCTGACATACCATCCGGATGTGACAACAAAAGAACAGCAAGAAACAAGGGATGGAACTTTACAATAAAGATATGCAAATTAACGATTATTAACAATTATCACAAGCTAAGTAATGCTTCTGATTTAAGCCTTTTAAATTAGTATGCAAGTGCCAAGTGATTGTGGTACAGATTAGTAACATTGATAAAACATTAAAAACCTGGAAACAAGCAGACATTGATTAGTTAGCTATGCTAAAACCGAGCAAAGCTCTGACATTTCGCTATGTTTCAAGAGACATTTGCTTTCCCATGTGATGGAGAAAGCGATGAACAGTATCTGAACCTAGATGTGAATGAATATTCTGATAGTCACACACTGTATATGATCTGTTTTTATTAGGTTTTCCGATTATATCGTAGATAACGCTCACGCTTTATTAAAGTACTTGTCTATTCAGAGTCTTTGCTCTGAACAGTTTTCATGGGCAAAGGAAAACTGATCCTGTTTTTCTCCATAAGTAATATATATATAAGTCAGAAATCAGAGTTTGGGTTATTTGTATAAAACCTTAAGTTCCCTAAGATCATTATTATTTTTTTGTACCAAATGAAAAACATTTTTACATTGACTACTGCTTGTAGATTAGACTGTGTGGAAGGTCCCTGTATGGGCTGTTAAAGAAGTACCATTATTTTGTAACATGTAAATTAAAAAATAACGTAAATAATATTTAAAAATATATAGTTGGGTTCATTTTTATTGCTTTTGAAGATGCAACAATTTCATTTATAAGGAACAGCAGTTGCATGTTGGCAATTTTTCTTTCTTTCATTCATTCATTCTTCTAACCTGCTTATTCCCTAATTTGTGGTCACTGGATTCTGCTGGAGTCTATCCCAGCACACATAGGTTGAAAGGGAGTGGTACACCCTGGACAGGTCACCAGTCAATCATAGGGCCAAGGAATCAAACCTGGAACCTTCTTGTTGTGAAGCAACTATGCAAACACTTTTTTTTATTGTTCTCTGGTGGTTCACTTTCTGTTTGGTGGATATCATTTACAGAAGCAAAATAAAAAAATGTTTAAAAAAAAAAAAAAAACAAACAAAAACATCCAGATGCACCAAGAGATATAATTTAATAATACTACATGGTTAATACATTTTAAAATGCTGTTATTAGTATATCATTATGAGAGTCAATAATTTCATATTAATGATTTTAGGGGGAAAGTCTATGTTAATGTTAAAGTCTATGTTAAAGTGCCTAAGAGAGTCATCCCGCCACCGGGTTTATTCGTTTCCAGTTTTGGCCTTATTGGCTTTCCATAACGACAATCGTTAATTAGCAATTAGCATCGCTTTAGTCTTATGTTTCTGGTTATTATATTACGCAATACACACACGTAATTGTGTTTAAATTGGGTGTAAGTTTCAGTTTTGTTAGCCGAACGATATGCAAAAATCTTTAATTGATGAAATATTAATATTCTGTTAAAATAATCAATGAGAAGGGAAAAAAGAACAGATTACCTGAAGGCTCTACAGTGGCCATTTTGAGACCTTCATCAGGCAGCTGTTTCTGGTGATTCTGTTCGCGGATCTGATGATTTTTATTTATTTATTTATCTTTTTATTACTTTACAAACATCTATGACCGAAATGTACACAGAACAGTATCATTAGTGTGAGAATTATATGGCTACGGTAACCATTCCTCCCCTTCATTGACCTCATATTGGATCACGTGTCTTAGTCTATTCATTCGTTTATCTTCTCACCCGCTTATTCCCTAATTCGGGGTTACGAGGGGTTTGCTGGTGTCTATCCCAGCGCACATAGGGCGAGAGGCAGGGGTACAACCTGGATAGGTTGCCAGTCCATCAAAGGATTACACATAGACCACCACTCCTATGGGCAATTAGGAATCACTTATCAATCTAATCTACATGTTTTTGTATTGTGGGAAGAAACCAAAGTACCTGGGAAAAACCCACACATTTCAAAATGTGTTCGATTCCCCTGGCCAGGAATCGAACCCAGGAACTTCTTGCTATGACGTGACTATTAACCCTTTCTGCTTCTCTATTGGTTGAAGGTTTATGGAGAGGAGGAGGCATCAAATCATTTTTAATGATCTTTTTAATATTTGGCCACAATTTGAAAAGTATGAGAAAATTCCTAAAATGCATTGGGTCCAGTGGCAACATGGCTGCCCAAGAGACCAGAGAAGTTCCAAAATAACAATAAACAAATATCAAGTCAGAAATTAAAGGAAATTTTGTTTTATCGCTTTAACGTTTGCTTAAGGGAATAGTTTCATCCCTAAACCGTATCACTGTTTGAGGGGCAAGGGGACGGGGTGGGGGTATAATAATTTTAGTAATTTTCCAGGTGCCCTAAAGGTGAGTAAGGACTGGTCACAGGCCGGTCTGTTTTTACCCCTGAGGGTGAAACAGAACAGATCGAAACTGCAACTGGTATAACCTGTCGGTCAGTTGCCCCCTATGAGTGGTATATTCATTCATTTTCTAAACTGTTTATTCCATAACTTAGGGTCACAGGGGTCTGCTGGAGCTTATTCCAGTGCACATGGGGTGAGAGGCAGCGGTACACCCTGGACAGATCACCAGTCCATTGAGGGCCACTCATAGACCACACATACACACACTCCTATGGGCAATTTAGAATCTCTCATTAATCTAATGTACATGTTTTTGGACTGTGGGAGGAAACCGGAATACCGGGGGAAACCCACACGAGGACATGAAGAATATGCAAATGTTGCACAAAAAGAATTGAACCACTTTGCCACCCCCTATAGGCGGTTCATAGTCAATAAATGCTGCTATGGTACATTGAATATCAGATTTTATTATTGATGAAACTGGATGTAAATACTAACGTAAAAAAAAACATTCAAATGAAACAAAAATTTATCACAATAAAAAAAATTATGATTTTAATTTTTAAATTATTAAAAAACAAACATAAAAATATTCCTAATGAGCTAATAATTTCCCTTTGATGTTGAATGTCACAAAGTTGCTAGACATGCGGCATACTTACATTTATATACGTTTACAATCCTGTGTGGATTTATGTATCTGTGTGTGTGTGTGTGTGTGTGTGTGTGTGTGTGTGTGTGTGTGTGTGTGTGTGTGTGTGTGTGTGTGT
>JAOTRA010000037.1:2515206-2529151 GCA_026260255.1 Pseudolaguvia tuberculata | reverse complement strand
GTGTGTGTGTGTGTGTGTGTGTGTGTGTGTGTGTGTGTGTGTGTGTGTGTGTGTGTGTGTGTGTGTGTGTGAGAGAACACCCACCATGTTCAACCAGATCCTGCAGCTCTTTCAGCAGACCCCGATGCCGTTCTTCAGCAGTCACATCATCACCTGTGAAGAACACACACACCCACACACACACAAACCCACACACACACACAGCGATGATGCCGTAGATAGGAAACCACAGCAGTGTGTATATTGGTGGGCGGATTCAGAAGCTAACCTGTCACCTGCCCAGTACAGCCTGCAGGAAGAGAGCGTCCCTCGAGCATCATACTCTCGTCCTCCAAACAACTACGTCTCTAAAATATGATGAAATAAAATATTAGTCAGTTTATTTTATAAAGACTAGAATAAATGAATAAGAGGAACCAACATGACGCTGACCTTCACATCCAACAGAGGCAGAGAGACAACTGTAAAAACAAACACCAGAAAAGAATTAAATAACTGAACTTTCGATTCCATACGGCGAGGAATTTTAACCCAATACTGCTCTTCATTCATTCATTCATTCATCTGTTAACCTGCTTATTCTCTAATTCAGGGTCATTGGGGGTCTATCCCAGCGCACAGAGCGTGAGAGGAACCCGGGACAGATCACCAGTTTACCGCAGTCACACAGACAAACAACCACTCACACTCCTATGGGCAATTAATACTCATTTATCACATTAATTTACATGTCTTTGGACTGTGGGAGGAAACACATGCAAACTCTGTGCAGAAAGTACAGAACATCAAACCCAAGAGCATCGAACTTGGGGCCTTTTTGTTGTGTGGCTCACTTTTATACATGTCTTTTATGTAAATCCTAAAGGGGCGGGCTTATCAGCATCTACTGTAGTTGGCGAGTGAGATTTTGATTGACAGTTTATATAACGTTTACATAAGATCATAGTAAGATTATATCTCTACTTTCCTCCCAGCTCCCTGCTGCCACACATCGGCAGACGTTTAAAGCACAATTCAATTCTTTTAAATTAATTTATTATACATTTTATTGCTCAAAATAAATATTTGTACGTGTTTATAAATAGAAACAGGAATAAAACCAGCAATCACGCGCACCAACACATGCCACCGGCTGTGATTATTCCCGTACAGTGAACGTGCATATCGGTCCAATCACAATTGTCTTTCGATTGCAACATCGAGGGCACTCGCTAGTCTGTTCTCCGCCCTGTTGTGTAGGTAACAAATAAAGGGAGTATGACATCCTTTGAGATTCGGACCACGGTCTTTTTTATTAAGCGTTATTCTTTAGGATCTTTTTTTTTCTAGTGACGTAATGTCTAGTTCTAAATAAAAATAGCTCATGTATGACGTAAATGACACGTAGGTAGCGCAAGTAAACGATCGACAATTATGTCAAGTCGTAAATTGAACGCATTCTGAAACGTCCTAAATCTGTTTCCGTAGCCTTCCGGTGAACCCTTTATAAGGTGTGAGTAATGACGTAGTTTACAGAGAGAATATTGGGACGAAACCGCTAACAAAAAATTAATTTAAAAAAATAATTTTAATTAAAAAAAATAAAACTTTCATTTAATACAATAATAATAGTAATAATTTCCTAAATTATCTTGTGGACAAAATTGCGCCGTTTGTGCTGTAGAGAGAAAGCTAATAGTAAAGCCATACCTGCGGAAAACACGCTGAATAGCGCAGGCAGGAAGAGACGCATGATGGAATGTAACCTTGAAAATGAGACAGTGAAGAGATTTAATTGAGCCTCGTCCTTACAGCGGATTCAGCGGAGGAATTTCAGCTGAACATTGTGTCCGGACAGACTGCAAGTCGGGTTGCCAGATTGAAGTGACCTGATTTTGAAAAATCCTCGTATGTTCCTCCGTTGTCATATTTATGTACACGAATGTGTGTGTTTCTGGATTTTTTTAATTTAATAAGAATACATTTGATACTGGTTCACTGGGTAATTGCACAAACATTCTGATCATCTGCAGCTCATTTAGTACTTCCGGCAGTTTGTGTCTACTTTATTCACACTGACTCACATTTATTTATTATTATTTCATCTAAAAAACTAAACACTTTGGATTTACGAATATCATTTAAGGGCCATAGTGACGTAGGTTGGAAATTGTCCGGCCATCACATTAATGACCTTTTAATATTTTACCGCTGAGCTACCACTTCTTTTTAATAGTGCGTATATAGAACCTTCTTCAATTTACACAAAAACTTTGAATTTGTCATTTTAAAACTAGGACTCAAAGCAAGACACAACCTGGCAACCTTTTTCTAGGGCGGAGGCGGAGCTGTCCACTGAGCCGTGGTGCTGAAACTAATACCTGCTGCCGCCAGTGAGACGGTGAGGGCTAAAACAAGGACAAACAAGGTCACAATTATTACATCTCCATCTTAAATGTTCGTTTATACATTGGAATGATTTGAAGTAAAATTTTAGCTTTAATTAGTCTTTCATTAGCTTTTGACTACTCTTTAAATAACTACCAAGTTTCATTATCATTATTATTTTGACACAGACAAACCAATTTACTTCTCATTACATACCATAATTACTTCATACTTTCTAACATTTAACAAAAGCCTGACCGTATGATGTAATGCAGAAGTATTGTTGATGCCGTCATGTGACATCCGACATCACAGCAGCTCAAATATAAAGTGTGCGGATGATAAACGAGTGCAAGTTTTTTCTGAAAGTATTTAACGCTACTTTAAAATGTGAGGCTTCAACACGGAAAAAGGCACATCAATGCTCTTACAATCCCATGGGAGAGAAAAGCGATATAAGGAATGAACTGTAATACAAAGAGGAAAGAAAAGATGATTCTGAGACAGATTTCTTGGCCGTTTTACTAGAAAACAAAAACAAAAAAAACCTGAACCGGCTTTGCAGGAAACAAAGAGCAGACCAATAACCTTTACACACACTACTCTCAGAGTTTTCTTCCTTTTTTTTTATGTTAAATGGTCTTTAAGACTTAAGACAGTTCATCAGGCTATCAGGCTGTACCATGGGTAGATAGTAGGAGACTCGAAAACAAACAGAATTAAAGCCAAAAACAAATAAATGAATTTCATATTTATAGATAAGCACCGTTTAGTGTTTGAGTCATAAAATCTCTAATTTGTAAGGAAAGAAAAAGGGGAAAAATAGGGCAGAGTTTAACTTGAAAAAGTGGATAAGTAAGAGAAAGATAAAAAAAAAAAAAAAAAAAGCACGTGAGAATAGATAAAAAAAAAGAGACAAAATTTGGCGTGTCCCTTCAGACAGAAAATAGGAACATGAGAGTCCAGCTCTGACTGTTACACACATAAAACAATGGGACGTCCCTACTGCCGGTTGCTCTGTAAAGACGGTTCAGAAGTGTCGCTCTGCTTTTGTAAACAAGTCGATGTGAGAAAAATTTAGTTTCTTATACCTTAAGATTTTGCACGGCTCATCAGCTAAATTCTGGTGTGGCTCCTGTAGTGATCACCCCCCCCCAAAAAACCCCTCTAAAAACACATGTACCTACAGGTTCTTCCTGCAGTGCCCAACCCAGAACATACAAGGGGAGGGAAGTCACTTTTCATCCTTAACTGAAACATCTGCAATCAATTGCTATTCCTTAGGTTCGTCGCAAGTGCATAATTTCGAGAGTTAAAAATTCTCCACAGGACTTTAGGTCATGTATGTAAACCGCTACACTGGCACACTACATATTGAACGACCTGACCAGTGGTTCCAAGACATTGAGGGGGGCTTAAGTGACTCTGCTCAGTCTGCCAAGCGCTGAGCTCACCCACCGTTCCACACTTTGTTTAATTCCTGAATACTTTTAATCCCTTGTTCGAATACGGAATGTCAAACAAATGTCATTAGTTGGGCTACAGGACCAAGATCCTTCTGGTCTTCACACAACAACTGTAATTACTAGTACAATAAAGCCATCCACAAATAATACAGAGTTTGTGCCACTCAATAATTATATATATAAAAAATCATAATTCAACCAATGAAATTTCACAAGTGCCCAAAAGCTTCACATGCAGCATGTCAGTACGGAGTGTGTGTAATTTTATTAAAGAATTTTATAAACCAGTCTATGATGTCATCAGTGTGTGCCATGGACTCCACCCACAGAAATAATCCATTAATAAGCAGGCTGTTGTGTTGTTCTGCTGGCAGCTGATAAATAAGGAAAGGAAACAGTAATAAATATTGAAACATAGACCATATTTACAGGAAAATATTCACCTAAACGTTCGGGTATAGTATTTTGTATTCGTAATGACGACCTTATTAAAGCATTTTTTGTGTATTACAAAAGGTTGGTAGCAGCACGAAAAAAAAAAAAAGAGCCTGAAAGCAGAGTTGAGAGGCAGAAGTCAAGCGCACAATGATGACATCATCCGGCAATGATGAGCAAAGACCGAGATGGTTTCCTATTGCCGGACATGCATACGTTATGGAAAATACTGCGTATTTTGTGTTCTCCCCCCTTGCAAAGCCCTCGTAACGCAATATAAACCACAGAAGGTGATCTGGGAACCGGGTGTGTTGGGCACCAGCCCTTAAAATCAGCACCATACCCCACAAAGCTCCATTAACAAGTCAAGCACAAAAGGCTTTCCAGGTTTAAAGAGGTCATGTGACCCCTGACAGTCACACATCCCTTCAACTTCCCTTCCAGTGGGATAGCGAGCAGGACACCGCCGCCTCTACTTAATAGTAATCTGTACTCCATTTATAATAAACTCAGTATATAATAAAGTAGAAAAATATCAAGCGCACGTGTACGTACGACTCGTTCTCTAGTTTGTAGTGAATTGTTTTGTTTGTATTTATCGTGGACACATGCGTAAAGGGGGGGGGTGTGAAATTTCCTTTCTTTTGCTTTTATTTTCATATCGTTGATGTTCTGTCCACTCCATCTGGAGAAAAAGTGAAAGACAGACAGACAAAGTTAATAAGTTGTAATAGGGGGACAGACTATTTTGCAGGTCTTTTAAAAAAGTTGGGAATTTTTAAGAAATTATTAGATCAAATCATAGGAAAAAAACATTTTCACAAACCTAACATTGGGCTCATTACACACTACATGAAGTGCATCATCAGACGTACACATAGCAGGTTGCCATAGCAGCAGTTTTAACTTTAACAATTAACATGTGAATTTATCTTTAAACCGCAATTCGAATGCTGTGCAGTGATTGGTGGTACCTCCTAAGGCATGTTCAGTCATACTGAGGCACAGTGACTCCAGCGTGGGGTTGATCTCCAGATCAGTCCCAGGAACTGAGCATTCTAGAATAAGGGGAGGAAAGACGACAATGTAGCATTCTGTCAGGGAAGGGGGCAAGGGGCGTCATTTATTAATTAGGGGGGGGGGGTTAGTTTAAAGGCAACGTTCATTAAAAATACAGATATGATACAAGGAAAACATGATTAACTCCATAGTTTGGGGACCTGGATTAAAAGGGCATGCACGTGTGTACCTGGTTGCTGAAACAGAAGCATGGTTTGCGGGGACGTATGTACAGGAAGGGAATGTGTTCTCTGTACAGAGCTCCGGCTCTGGCTTGGCATGCTGTTACTCCCTCCAGGATTACCGAACCACAGGTTCTGCATCACACACACACTTTATTGTACCCATAGTGTTTCTGGCATTGCATGTAAATTATTTTACAGACTCACCTGTCTGCCCTGCGTACTAAGAGCCGGCTGATTCGAAAGTGTGTGTCGTGGAGAGTGTGTAACAATGCCCATGCGGCTGGGAAGCTGAGTTCCACGAGATGGCAGGGGAAACTGTCTCTGTCCTCGCCGAGACACACCTCCACTCACAGATCCTGCTGTGGGCAAAGAGTTCGAACCATATGCCCACCTACATAAACCAAAAAAATTTCCCTCAGATGTTTCTATCCAATCTGCCATTGCTCAGGAACCACTTGAGTAACTTTAGTTAAATAAGATCAGTGGTAACATGAAAAGGAAGCAAGTAAATGAACTCGAACCCTTTCTGTCTGTACACAGGCATGTCCAGCATGGCTTTCCGTGGGAAAAGGCGGAGGAGCCTCAGCACCTGTTGCTTCCAGGACGCCAAGCGCTTCTTCTGCGTCTCTGTGAACGCCTGACGAGCAAACCCAATGATTAGTGGAAGAAGGACAGTCTATACCTTCACTTCACTGTTAGCAGTATAATCAGTTTTTTGGGGGTTTTTTGTTCTTTAAAGCTGCAGTCTATAGATTTAATCTTTTGGCTCTTTGTTTCAAATATGCAATTGCAGTTGTGCAGGCTGTGTATCAGATTCTATTTCTTGGAAGTATGTGCACAAAATAAATATCATCTGATCAACATCTGTACAAGTACGTCGCACTGGACAAGAAAACTGCTAAATGCCCAACTGTAACTACGTCAAAATACTAGTTGACTAAGATTTTAAAATTAAACCAGGAAGTATCAAATTACACTACAGGAAAAATTTCAGGGCTGGTTTTCTGCGGAGACTCACCTCATGTGTTGAACACTTCTCAATGAGCTGCAGGTAGCAGCTGATATTCTCCTCATCCGGCCGCGACACCAAGAGCTGCGTACACACTACAACACACACACACCACATTCAGCACTGCTGTGCTTGTGTGTGATGATGAAATTTAAAAAAAAGGCTAATAGAAATCACTTGTCACCTTTCCCCATCACTCGAGTAAACTGTCCAGGAATGTCTCCATCAGAAATGGGCGTAGAAGATGGCTCCCCATCACAGGACGTAGGATTGTGACTCTGAAAACCCTCAACGGCAGAGTCTTTTTCTTCCACAGGATTGGCCGCTTTGTCTGTGGGTGTGGCTTCAGGATTCACCTCTCGGGTAGGCGTGGGTGGGGCGTAGGCTTTGATGGGAGTAATAATGATCTGCTGAAGTTCCTGGAGGGCGTTCCGGACGTTACCACCTTCTAGGATGTCCTACAGAAGGTTGCGAGGTTAAAGGTTACTGATTCGGGAAAAAATGTAAACGAAATATTAAGGTGTTTGACGAATTGCAAGGCTTACCTTTTCGAGACATTTGAGGAGGCTTTGTCTCTCTCTCAGCTTCTGAATGCTCAGCGCTATTTTGTGCCGAGCTCCTTTCGTCACGTTCTGTAAAATTAAATAAAAATAAATTAAATTCCGACAGAATAACAAGTAATAAACACTGCGTCATCAACAAAAGTAAAATTCAACAAGCTGTCCAGATGTAAGCATTACTCCAAATAAAAAGTAACCCTATAAGTAAAAACAAGTATGAAATGTATAAGATTACGTTTAAACACCCTGCCGGAATAGTTCAATCGGCGTGTTAATGCAAGCGTGTCACTGACCTGTGACTCCAGATGCTGCTCAGTAAGGACCATCATCTCCTCATAACTCATATGAGAGAAAAGGGATGCGTATTTGTGCAATCGAAGACTCTTCAGCCATGTCGGCACATCTATGGAACAGACACGCGTAACTCACAAAAGTACTACTTCGTCTTTAAGCAGTGAAACGATTTCATTGACAGGATGAGGCTGTACCCTTCATGCCGCTACCATCTTCCTGGAATGTGTTGCGAATATTGGTCTGATCGTCGGTTTGCTCGCTGCCTGACGACGCTACGCTACCCTGTGGAGACAGCGGGGCATGTTCTGCTCCAGTGGCACCCTGGCGCCCGGTCACTTCATCTTGGCCTAGCCATTCAGAGCTGCATCCTGGCTGATTGGCAGGAATGAGAGACATGGAGCGCCCCGCTGATGTTTGTTGTACCTGACTAGAAAGTCCTGGAAATGCAACAAAAAAAGGATTAATTACCACAATAAAAGTTCTACTACCCCAAACATTTCTGCCCACACCACGGACCCGTGCTGTTGATGGGGGAGGGCAGTCCACCTGCATTGGGAAATGCCATGTGCCCGTTCTGGCCAGCAGGCGAGCTACACGTCGATGGTGATTTATCATGCCAAGCATGTGCCACTTCCAGGGAGTCAGTCGGACCAGTCCATTCGTCTGATCCCTGTCGGACGTGATGGTGGTGGTGATGTTGGTACGGTCCAGGCGGCGGTCGAGCAGTGAGATGTTCCTCGAGGTGGTTGAGCCACAACGCAAGGTTGGTGCGGTCATCAAGGGTGGTGGCCGGGTGGATGAGAGCATAGGAAAGCAACTGGCGGCTCTCCTCTACAAACAGGCTGCTCTCGATGGTGTGGCTCAGCACCTGCTGGAGCAGCTTCATGTACTCACACTTGGCCTCACTGTTACGTGGCTGCAGCAGGGGGAGATGCGATAGCAGCAGGGATACAACCTTCTCTTTGGGCTCCTGCTGCCACTGGCTCACTATGGCTGAGGAGAGAGAGAAAAAGCTATTAGGTCATCACCAGACAAAACAACATCTTTGCACAATCGTCTTTGCACAAAGCCAATTTTGCTTTCTTGGTTCAGGTAAGAATGTCTGTGGCCTTGTTGAGATTCAAAGTTAAAGTTTATGCTAAACATGGATATTACCCATGTCTTGTTAAGATGTTAGACTGCCAATTTATCAAAGCTGGAACCCTGAGTAAGGTTCTTAACAAAAATTGCCAGTCATATAGAAAGAGATAAATGTAAGCAGCTCTGAAGAACAATGTCACCTGCTGCAAATTTAACATACCTGCATTGTTAGCCTCTGCCTCCAACAAGTGGATCTCACTGCAGTCGGCCAACCAGTGCTCCAGGCAAATGTGGAGGAAACGTGCTTGGGTTCTGGACACCCTCTTGAGCAGCGACAACAGCGCAACGGTTTGTTCGCACTCATTCCAGCCTTTAAACCAGTCGGTCAGAATCCCCACCTGGTCTCGGAACATCATGGCGAACCCAGTCAATGTCCGCTCAAGGTCAGGGGTTAGGGAAAGGGGCTGTGGGTTTTAGTGTAAAAATGGGGTAGGGGAATACAACAACCAGGAGCTGCATAGGAAAAGCTTCACATGGTTCTGGCACAATTAGAGAGCCAGTGGTGTTGGAAAGTGGCAGTGTCCAAGACAGAGGGGAATGAGTCTTGAAAAGATTTCAGAAGTTTCAATTCCACGTTGGAGGACAGCAGGACGCTACAGAGAACCACAAACAACATGATAGATATCACTATAAATCACATCACAACAAAATACACATTTGAAAAACTTTTTAAACAAATTTAAAACTACAAAGCCGATTCCAAATAAGTTTGGACACAGTGAATAAAAACAATGTAATTAAGTGGAAGTTTCAAATTTTAATATGTTCTTCAGAATACAACATAGAAGACATATCAAATGTTAAAACTGAAATTGTATCATTTTAAGGGAAAAAAGTTTTAACATCAAAACATCTCAAAAAAGTTGGGACAAGGCCATGTTTAACACTGTGTGGAATCCCCTCTTCTTTTTATAAAGTCTGTAAACGTCTGGGGACTGAGGAGACAAGTGTCTCAAGTTTAGGAATGTTGTCCCATTTTTGTCTAATACAGGCTTCTAGTTGTTCAACTGTCTTCTATGGGTTAAAGATATGGACTGCAGGCTAGCCATTTCAGTACCCGGATCCTTCTCCTAAGCAGCCATGATGTTGTAATTGGTCTGGCATTGTCATGTTGGAAAATGTAAGGTCTTCCCTGAAAGAGGTGATTTCTGGATGGGAGCATATGTTATTCTAGAACTTGGATATACCTTTCAGCATTGATTGCTGCCCACATCAGACACACTCACGCAACCCCATACCATCAGAGATGCAGGCTTTTGAAATGAACACTAACAACAACTTGGGTTGTCCTGGTCCTCTTTAGTCTGGATGACATGGCGTCCCAGTTTCCCAAAATGAACTTAAAATTTTGATTCGTCCAACAGATTTCAACTTTGCCACAGTCTATTTTAAATGAGTTTTGGTCAAGAGAAAACTTCTACGCTTCTGGATCATGTTTAGTTATAGCTTCTTTTTTTAACCATTATAAAGTTTTAGCCGGAAACAGTGAATGGCACGGTGGATTGTGTTCACCAACAATGTTTTCTGGAAGTATTCCTGAGCCCAAATTGTGCGGTCCTTCACAGTAACATTCCTATATGTAATGCAGTGCCATGGAAAGGCCGAAAGATCATTGGCATCCAGCATGGTCCTCCGGCATTGACCCTTACACTCAGAGATTGTTCCAGATTCTCTGAATCTTTGGATAATATTATGCGCTGTAGTTCAAACTCTGATATCTTACTCTGAGAAACTATGTGATATTGTGCCAATATTTTTCAACGCAGCATTGGGGGAATTGGTAATCCTGTCCATCTTGACTTCTGAGAGGCACTTTTTATACCCAACCATGTTGCCAATTGACCTAATAAGTTCATATATGAACATTTGACTTTTCCGGCCTCTTATTGATACCTGTCCTAACTTTTTTGGAATGTGTAGCTCTCATAAAATTCAAACTAAGCCAATATTTGGCATGATATTTCGAAATGTCTCATTTTCAACATTTGATGTTTATAATATTAGATATACTAGTTTATTCTGAATAAAATACTGACATTTTAAACTTTCGCTTCATTGCATTCTGTTTTTATTCAATTTGTACAGTTTCTCAACTTTTTTGGAATTGGACTTGCACATCAAATACAAACTCTACAGCACCATTATTGCCATGTTTGCTTCTGGGAATTAATAGAACATTAATATTTTAATCACATATCAATACTAATGATTTGAATGCCAATACACTATAATAAAAAAAAATCGTATACCGCTATGAATAGCAGTATCGATATTTTTACACAGCTGTGTACACACTACAAGGTTATTTTAAAGTCCTGCACTTACATCAACCTAGTGCTACAACAAAGTAATTTTAAGATTAATTTTAGGTTATTTTAACAGACTGCATCAGACTCTTAATTGTATTCTGAGGCTTGTTATGTTTATAAAACGATCATTAGTGCTTCTATTTTCCCCTTTAAACACTTGTTCCTTGAAATTGATTAGCATGTGATTCCGGACCGCATGCCGCATTATACATCTGTGCCAAGCCCAAGTTCTGCCTTTTGTTTTTAGTTAACATGCCTTCATCAGTTAATATATTTGTAAAATTGGTTCAGAATCACACATGTTCAAACTATCGAATTTTCCCCCAGTGCTTCCTCTCTAGTTTATCTTGTTTACTTCAGCTTTTGCCACTGACAAAATGGGACACAAAATGATTGTGTGTGTACCCAACGCAGACACAGACAGACACACACACACAACTTAGAATCACTAAACAACCTAATGTACATTGGACTGTGGAAGGAAACTGGAATTTCCAAACTCCACACATCAAGAGATCAAGAATTGAACCTGGGACTTTTTGCGGGGCGGGGGGGGGGGCATCTTTCATGTCATCATCGAGTTATGAACTCGATTAAAGATAATCGGGTTCAGAGTTGACTAAGTGCCTTAGTACAGACTCCAGCAACTCTACATCCAGGATTAGACTGGAAATGATGACCCTTTTCCTGCAATATCAGTGTTGTGTCCCAATCAACTAGTGCAAATGCTTATATAAGAAAATTTCCTGGTTTATTTCCTGCTGGGCCACTTTAATCCCTGTGCGTGTTCCTCTTTCCACTTCCTTAGAGACGCAACCAAAAGATTCACAAACCTTTACAAAGCAAAACAGCAATTTTTCACCATGACTAGAATTTTTAACTAGTTGAATGCTGCTCACTAAACCACCTTTCCATGGTAATTTACTAAAGATCTTATATGAAGTTCAGAACATGGATCTGGTTTTCCCAGATAACACTCATCTACATCCATAAAACAAGGAGCATGAGAACAATTAAAGGATTAAGTTAGGATAGGTGACGGCTGATTAAATTGGTCTGAATGCATGTATAAGATACTGTGGAAGGCATAGGGCCTGCAATTGTTCATCCAAGCAAAAGGTTTGATTTAAACTTTATTATAGGCTCTCTGGGCAACTTGTTCACACAGACAGGATACAGATTAATTTCCTCATCCTCAGTCATAATCCACTGAAAACTGTTTGGTCCTTTAATTTCCGTATTTTCACTATTACATTAAAGCCCAAGATTCTCAAAAGATTTTTATCCAAAAGTTTTTACTAATAAATGTGATTTAATGTTTAAAGTAACTCTCCCATCTATTATTTTATTGTTAGCAATATTTTATGAGTATAGAGAAGCAGTTGGTGTGTCTTATATATCTCTATTTTAATCAGTTTAATGTGTTCTATGCAGACAATGCTATCTTTAATAAGGAGAAAACATCTGACGCATTTAGTATGTGTATATAAGTAGTGCTGTGTGTGTAGTCTTACCACATCAGCACATGGACATGATAAATTTCATAACATGCAGATTTTGTCAGGTCTTTAGAACCAAAAGAGCTGAATCGCATTTTACCAGTCAGAAATTTCTAACTTCTGCAAAACTCTTAATTTTACTTTAATACTTAAACTGCAACGAATGATTGATTCTGCACGGAAGCACACATGTATTTACGTTTGCATTATCATCATCATCATCTTATTTTTAATACATAACTTTTTCCCCCCTTTTGGCAGATTATAATTTGTTTGGAGGTTGTTTGTGCTTTCTTAATAGAAGAGTTAGAGAGTAATGATAATTTAAAGGAAACAATCTTTACTATTGATCCTTAATAACAGCAACAAAAACCTGATGCTAACCTAAGCTATAACCTCTCTTTTCTTAAGGATTAAAAAAAGGTTTCTCTTTTACATATTACATTTTTATTATCATATGGTGGCGTATTGAGAACATTTTACTTCTTGTGGTCTAGTTCTGGAGGAGTGGCTTTGTCAAGGTTAAGCGCAACACTTGCAGTTCCAACTAGTATATAGCCAGTGTTTCCCCAAGTGCATCTTTAAACCGTGGGAATTGTTTACACTTTTGTGAAATGTAGCAAAAACAAAACAAAAAAACAACCCAAGAAAGCAAGAAAATAAAGTAATGAGGTGAGCAGTACAACCAAAACAATTTTACAATACAGGTATACTGTAAAAGTATTACTGTAAGAAAAAGTATTATGTATTTCCTCCCACATGTACATTAGGTTGATTGGAGATTCTAAATTGCCCATAGGAGTGAGGGTGTGTATGCGTGTGTGTGTGTGTGTGTGTGTGTGTGTAGTTGTTTAGTGGTGGCTTAGTGGTTAAGGTGTTTGATAACAAAGACCAATTCCACCAATTAGCCACTGTGGGCCCTTGAGCAAGGCATTTAACCGCCAATTGCTCAGTTGTACAAAGATCAAATGTAAGTCACTCTGGATAAGATCGTCTGAACGTAACGTTTTGTATGTGTGACCCTGCAATGGACTGGTGACCTGTCCATGGTTTACCTATGCCTTCCACTCTGGGATAGGCTCCAGTAGACCCCTTGTGGTTCGGAAAAAGGGAATAAGTGGGCTAGAAAATGAATAAAGGAATAATATAAACTTGAGTTAAAAGTATGACAGTTAACCACGCCCATTTATTCCTATGTCACAGAAGAACTGTCTCTCAGCCGTAACAATACATACAGTCACATCCCTCAGCCTTATTGAAATATTACTATTACATTCATCTCAACACTATTATTATTAACACAATTCCATGTTGAAAGGTACGCCTGTACGGATTAAAAGCGTTGCAGTTTATTTTATTTTTATTCCGTTTAAAACGAATCAAGTGTTAACTTCTAATTAAAAATCACACTTTTTTTAATGCAATGTGATCTTTCCACCATGATCAATTCCATGCATTTTTTGCATTGAATGTTGCAGCTGTGTGTGTGTGTGTGTGTGTGTCTGTAGAGGGATGGGCTCTATCCATCCAACAGCAGTGTTTTTCCCTGATATTTCTCCAGGACACCCCTCCCTTTTTCTCAGACATTAGTCATTTCTCCGCGATTGTAATGTTAGATATAT
>JAOTRA010000037.1:2482952-2509016 GCA_026260255.1 Pseudolaguvia tuberculata | reverse complement strand
CTAATTAATCAGTCATTAAAATCCTGTTAATAAAAGTGTGAATGTTGTATCTTTCTTTTCCAGGTTGTAAACCGGAGCAGCAGATGATGTACGCAGGCAGTAAAAACAGGCTCGTCCAATCCGCCCAACTCACCAAAGTAAACACATTTATTCAATTAAAATGTGAACAGAAATAGCATTAAAACATTTAGCATTATGAATGTAGTAGATCCTTCGGCTGCTCTCGTTAGGGGTCGCCACAGCGGATCACTGTAATCCGCACATTGGCAGAGTTTTACGCTGGATGCCCTTCCTAACGTAACCCTCCTATTTATCCAGGCTTGGGACCGGCACTAACGCTGCACTGACTTGTGTGTGTGTGTATATATATATATTTATTTATTTTTGGGCAGTGTGAGGTACACATGACAAACACTTTAAACCTTGAACCACTAGGTGGCAATGTGGTATTTACGTCATTCATTCATCTTCCGCTTATTCCCCAATTCGGGGTCACGGGGGTCTTCTGGCGCCTATCCCAGCGCACATAGGGTGTATACATATTGTGTGTAAAGTAAACAGAATTAAGTCGGTTCATAATTATTATTAATTTCTCCTTCAAAACCCAGTACCATTGGTTATTTGGGAAAATTCATTCATTCATTCATCTTCTTACCCACTTACACACACACACACACACACACACAAACACACCTATGGGCTGTGGGAGGAAACTCACGCAAGCCCAGGAAGAACTGCACAGAAATTATATCCCTATTTTTATTCGTTCCCATTCTTGTTCTGCAGGTTTTTGAAATCCGAAACGCAGATGATCTTTCTGAGGAATGGCTGAAGGAGAAATTGGCCTTCTTTCGCTGAAACATCAGGATGGGATCTGCCTTTATCTGTATACTGAGAATCAACCTAGAGAAAGAGTTTAACAGCTGATCACACACACGCGTAAATAAAATAGACAACCTGTTTGTTCTTTCATTCCTTAAATCAAAATGTTAAAAAAACAAAACAAAACGTGAATGTAAATGGGATTAAAATATTAAACATATATGAAACAAGCTGCAGTTAAAAATTTGTATGTGATTATAACAAAGTTTAATTAAGATAAATTGTTTTCAATGTCATTAATAGATTTTCTGTCAGTGTAAAATTGGTGCACAAAATTTCATTACAATCAGGAAGATTTTTAGAGAAAAGCAAGAAAAAGTATTAGGGAATAATTTTCCCCATTTTTACCTTTAATTTTATTTTATTTTTCTATTTTGTAATCATTCTGCTTTTAGTGTGGGGGGGGGCGTGTGTGTAATGTTTATACATCCATTGCGTAGCCTGATTATAATTACATTGAACGTTTGACAGTAAATAATTCTAAAATACTCTCAATACACACATGGTTCAAGTTTCAGATTATTGATATTTAATTAAATGAATTATTGCAGGTCATGTTTGGTGAAAACAACAGCAATTCTTTCTGAATCCTTCGAACAGTCAGGTGTCCTTCATGTTTTAACATCTGCGGGTTTCAACTGTAATGCCTGTGTTTGCCTCTGAGCCACAGGTTACAGAAATAATCAGTGCAATTGGGGGTCAGTGGTAATAACTGGGATTCAAACTAACAACCTTTTGCTTAGCAATATAACCATCTTTAACCACCGAGACACCAAACAAGAGAATCAGCCTGTATGTGTCCTGGAAACAAACACGCGCCAAGTCAAACCATTTAAACATGATAAGCAAGCAGCAGAGAGCAAGGAGCAGAGAACATTAATCATCATGAATAGAACATTCTGGAACATCTGATAGTCTTCAGGTAGACAAGGTGTAATAAAATAGCAGCTACTGTATACAAGAGAGATACCAGTATGAGGAATCAACCGCATGGCGGTGGTGACAAGCCTCGCACTAAAAAATGATCTGAGCCACAAGTGAAGAAATCTTCAGCCAAGATATTCTGCCATGAGGCAAATATCCTGAACAGAACAGTGATGAAGTGGGAAAGGTCTCTGCTTACAGAACCCATCCATGCATCCAGAAGAACACACAGAACAAAGAGGCAACTCAAACACTACCGGAGGCCAATCTGCACCAGCATCTGTTTTAACAAAAATTATACAAAATATAGATGGTCAATCAGTAAATTTTAAAGAAATGAGCCGATATTTTATTTACACTGGTTTATACAGCAAAGCGTGAGAGAGGAAACTTTTCACAAATCAATAGTAACTAAAAGGGACAAACATTTCATGACTTTTTAGATAATAAAAACAGAAAAAGAGAAACTGACTGGTTCGGACATAATTATTTCTATTCTGCAGATGTTTGACAGTTGCAATCCAGTTTTAGTATCAATATCTGTTCCAGCTGTGACCCGAAAAACACATTGGTGCAGAGTGATTGGTCAAGCGACAGCACTGAATTATGGGTATCATATTAAACTGCAGTTAAGGTTTGGTTAGAACTGACTGAAGCAGGAAAAACACATGGTCGCCTCATTCACTGTCACTGCCGTCACTTGAGTCTGACCCTCTGTCGCTACCGCTTTGCCCTCTCCCGGCTTCCGATTGGCCACTGCTGCTGTGGGCGGGTGACGCGCTGCCGCTCACCCTCCCTCCCTCTTCCTCTGCATCGTCTTCATCACTTCCGCTGCTTCTCCTTCTCCTCTGTGCCCCGCCCTCGTCCTCTTCTTCACTGTCATCATCGCTGCCGAAGATCTCCTCCTCGTCACGAGCCTGACGGTCCTCTCCGCTCTCACTGCCGCTCGCTTTCCTTTCCTCTTCCTCATCTTCTTCATCGTTACCACGCCTATCGTCCTCGTCATCCTGGTCAGATCCACTGTCAGAGTTCTCGCTCTCACTGCCTTTCTCTTTCTCCTCGCCTGCGGTAGAACAGACGGATAGTTGATTAATACAGGGGAGGAGCCAATAAGTTATTAAGAGTTTCAGTACATGTAAATATCAGGTGTGTTTTACCAGAGTCCATGCCTTTGTCCATGTCTTCCTCCTCATCCTCTGGCTCATGGTTCTCCAGCTGAGCCCTGCGAGCCTCCTGCAAGACAGACACACACACACACACACACACACACACACACACACACACACACACACAAACACACACAAACACACACACACACACACAAACACACACAAACACACACACACACAAACACACAAACACACACATTAAATGTAATGATGTATCAGCGTGTGTGTAAAAGTAAGAGAACAATAATCCAGTGCATGTGCAAATGAATAGAAGTGTGTATATAATAGAGGACAGGACCGATCAAGTATGCATGTGTATATAAAAGGACATTGCGGTAGTCTGTGTGTGTGTGTGTGTTTACAGACCTGTGCTTCCAGTTCTTTTTCGTTCATGTCTCTGTGTTTGCAGACCAGCACGGCGTTAGTCGTGGACTGAGCACCGGCCTTTGCGCGCCTCTTACTCAAACGCACCCTAAATAAGACAAGGACACACACACACACACACACGCACACACACACACGCACTTTACTATTCCATTATCCGGCAGGAGAGATGATTCCACTTTTTACACTTGCTTAACATCATTCACGTTAAACATTATTCCATTTAAAAAGATGTACATGACCAAATTATATTTATACTAAACATGATCATCATCATCAACATTCCACACTTAATGAGTGTGTTAAGGACTGACCACCTAAAGGTAAACCCACCTGGTCTCCAGCTCGTTGTAGTAAACCCCGTCTCCGTCTCGGAAGATGAAGAAGTAGTTCTCCTCGTAGCCTTTGCTGGCTTTGTTCTTCACATTCCAGTTGTACTCTCTCGCTATCTTGTAGTCGTATCTGCCAACAAAAATGGTGGAGGTAAAAATATTCTAGAGGGACCAGTGTGCTCTTTAAAACCTCATCTGCTCTGAACAGTCAATAAAGAACTTTATCTGGGAATATTTTGAGTTAGAATTTGTTTAGGCAGCCCCAGTGTCTAAAATGCTCACACATGCCAAGACACATTTTAAAAATTAAGTTAAGGATTAATACACTGTGCAGGCAAAAGAGATTTTCTTATATTTAAATTTCGACCTGTATTTTTGGCTGATTTCCCAGTTTAATTCCTTATAATTCCTGTTAATTCCCATGAAAAGTTTCCAACCTAGAAGTTTGCAATGCTAGCAATTTTTTTAAACAACACATGTTGGTGTGTTTTATTTCTTTTACACTCCAGGACACAATGCTCTTTTAAGCTTCTGAGAACAGAAGCTGCTGTTCCAGGTGATAAAATTTCTTTTGACCAATCAGCAGCGTTGCGACATAGAGAACATAATTTTGATTCATGTTAACGGGTGTGTGAATAATCTTACAGCTCCTCAGGCATGTAGTCCAACTCCTCTTCCACGTCTCGTTTGCGCTTGCGCAGCGTGTCCTCGTTGGGCAGGAAGTAGGCTACAAACTGGTTCCCTTCCTCATCCATCATTCCTCTGCAGAGAGAAAATAAACACACAGAAATACTCAAAGAAGACCAGAAACAACAACAACTTAAGAAGCAATTCAAACACACGCACGCGCACACACACCTGATCATAGCCTGTGACATCATTTCTACTCCCACAGAGCTGGAAAAATCTTTAGGGGCGGGGTCAGAGTCGAAGATGACCTGCGCACATGGGTTAATCCACATCTGCACAGATAAAAGAAAATAAAATGATAATTGTAGATTCATTCAAAATAAATGTGTGTGTGTGTCTGTGTGTGCGTGACCTTAAAGTCAGGAAAGACAGGCAAAACCTCCACAGGTGTAACTCTTGGTTTGCTGTAGTGCTGTGTAATCTGGGAAAAAAACAGCAAAAGGGGCGGGGCAAACAAAATGTTTTCTATATTTAATTGGATGAGTATTTATGTATTGAACCTATTTGGTAAATCCTTTTCAAAATAAATAATATTCTTTAGGGGTGGCACCGTGGTGTAGTAGTTAGTTTTTAATGCCATGTTAGCTTTATTGCAAAAGTTTGTAGTTAGATCATAGGGTGGTGTTCAATAGATCGGGTTAACAGTGATAATTGATTATCATATTGATTGAGTATGTTGATGGCAAAAGCAGTTTATTATAACTTTCTTGAGTGTTTTCTGAATAAAACTTAATGGACTGGCGACCTGTCCTGGATGTACCCCTACCTCTCGCCCTATGTGTGCTGGGATTGGCAGACCATTGGAGATCCAGCAGACCGCAGTGACCCCAAATTAGGGAATAAGCTGACGATGTAAGATGATGAATGAATGAATAATATGCTGTATTCTAATTGTATTTCTAGCATTTTCCCTGTTCATCACATTTTCTCTCGTGATGAACAGGGAAAATGCCCGTTTTCTGAAGATAAACGTTCATCTAATCTTAGCAGTTGAGGGTTCAGGCTCTTGCTCGAGGGGCCCAAAGTGGACCTACAATTATGTTGGCAGCAGTCTGACCTCTCAGCCTTACAAATTTCCTTACAAATACTGAGAAAGGCAGAAAAGTCAAAATAGTGAATACGCTAAAACCACTGTCAATGAGTCACATGTCTGAATCCTTTGTGCTCTAAAAGCAGTGTGTATAAGACAGTTCCTGGTCACAGACACGCCAGTTATCAAGAATCAACAGGGTAGATGTACTGCGTCTAAATTTTATTCTCACTGCCCATAATAATCAGGAAGTAATCTTACTTACAAACTTTTTGTGTAATTGTAAACATACATACGTTTTTCTGTGCATCTTCAAAGGTTTTTTCGATGGCTGATATTTGACTGTCTCTGTCTTTGTAGATCTCCTCTTCTGTGAACTGCTGTTTCACCGACACACCGATCCTGCGCGCACACACACACACACACATTCAGTTTTACAGGATTTTGGGATATTTTATATAGACACAGTGTGTGTGTTTGTGTGTCTACTTACTTGACCTCCACTTTATCGTTGGACACACCATATCGGTTGAACTCGGTGGAGATGTACTCAGTCTTCCTCATCCACGGTACCACCTTAGCATGTTGTTGGGACCTACAGCCACACCCACACTAAAATAACTAATATACCTTTAAACATAATAAACATTTAATAATAAGCTAATTAAATCACTGAATTGCTACAACTTCAGACGCAAATACACATGGTTGACCTCTGACCTTTTGGAGCTAGTGGGAGCCTGGATCTCCTCCTCCAGAAGCTTCTCGTCAGCCGGATCGAGTAAAACTGAAAAATACAGATTACAGTGTCTAAGGGATGTATAGAGTGAAGCGGAGTTAGGGGAGTGCCCAAAGCGCACACTCACTGTTAGGGGAGTGCCCAAAGCGAATGAAGTGTACACTCACTGTCAGGGTCAATGCGGTAGGTATCAGGGTTGATGAGGTCAATGGTGACTCCCAGGTCTGGCTCTGTGAGTAGGTCATGTTTGTGTTGCTTTTCGAGCGAAGTAGCTTTATACTGCACAAACCTACACCCAAACACACAATATGTAATTAACATTCAGTCATATGCTAATTTTAATTCATTTAAGTTAAAAAAGTGTGCGTATGATTTTGGCTGAATTTCGCCTCTCCTGTGTACCTGTGCTGATCAAAGGGATATGTGATGAACTTGGGGTCGAATGGAATGTCGGGAAGACTGTTACAGTATTTCACCCGACACACAACACCGGACCTAGATAATAAAACAATATTTAAGACTGGAGCAAACCGTTGGGTTTAATCAATAGGTTTGTGCATTGAACAGGTTTGTGCTTTGCCCTACAGCGCCACACTCATTACATTAAGGTAGAGAAGATTGAACAACTGGTAAACTATAAAAATATTTATAGGCAAGTATTTACACTGTCGACTAATTAATTTCAGTGCTCATTACATAAGGGACTAATATTAATATTAAGAAGAGGAAGAAGCAGAAGAAGAAGAAATGGAGACTCAACCTCTCTGGAACAGTTCTGTGTGATGAGCTCCTGTGGTGAGGAAAAAGAACCAGAAAGCCACATTAAACACATCCAATAAATAACCAGACTTAATGTAATGTGGGAAGAAGGTCCTGGGTTCAATTCCAGTTCAAGATGTTTCTGTGCAGTTGTTGCACGTTCTCCCAGCGCATGCGTGGGTTTCCTCGGAGTACTCTAGTTTCCACTCACAATCCAAAAACATGTACATTAGGTTGATGGGTGACTTTAAATTGCAGATAGGAATGTGTGTGTGTGTGTGTGTGTGTGTGTGTGTGTAATTGATTGTCTATGTGTGGCCCTGTGATGGACTGGCAACCTGTCCAGGGTATAAGCCTTGTTCTCTGTGAGCTAGGATAGGCTTCAGCAGACTCATGTGACCTCAAATTAGGGAATAACCCTACTTAGGTGCACTTGAGTGAATCAGTACACTATTAGGGCATTGAGTCCAATCCAATATAAGATACTAGCCACCCTATGGAATGATCTAACTTCTTACTACAATTTGGGATTGAATACATAATAACTGTACTCTTAGTATACTTTTTGTGGAAGTTCAAAAATGACCTTTCATCGGATTTTCAATTAAATACTTTTATATGAAATACTTCAACCATTAAATATGTACATTTAGGCGCCTTAAGGATTTTCCACTGCTGGATACGTAAATTAGACTAATTGTCACTCATTTTAATCACTTCTGGCCGTTTAGAGTAAATTAAATGTTATTGATGAAACATTAACATATTAAGACACTATATTGAAATATATTTAAATGTAGCATTGAGCTACACAGTTCGCGTTACGTGCTTTCAAGTTAGCCTAGCCTAAAGTTAGCCTAGCCTAAAAGCTTATTTTCTTACCGATGCCCGTCCTCGCGCTGCGCTTGAGTTTGAATCGTGGGCGCCATCTTAAGGTGAAAATCCGGCGCCGTTTAAACGTCAAAAATTAATATTAAAAAAAACCCCTGTAATAAGGGTTTAATATTATCGCTAATAACTCGTGTATACTCTATGATTATTCTTCGTGATTCCGCTTTGCGTGTTAATGCTCGAATCCCTGATCCTTCCGTCTCCCCTAACAAAGTGCGCTGCATACAGTAACGCTAATCTTCCACCCTATGTAGCAGCCTAACACATCCTAAAGCACCTTATTGGAACAAGCCACAGTTTCTTTCTACCCGTTTTGGAGTTAGTACAAATACAGATGGGAAGGAGTGGAAAACGGAACTAATTACAAGGGCCCTTTTATTGTTTTTAGTTGGTTGAAAATAATGCCTTACAAATATTATATTTATTATATTACACATAAACAACCACACATATGTATTCATGTATAATATAATAACCAAATGTATATGTTTATATACTAAACATATACGTGTAACCATTAATAGTGTTTACGATTTTGTTTATCGTATATTTCCAAATTCGGGGTCAGGGGGCTTATATGACATTTATTCTAGTGGGAAACATTTAGGAACCTGGAACATTGTGGGGAGGGGAACCCTTAATAATAATGGCATGCCTGAATAATAATTAATAATAATAAATAAACATACTTGTATAACAATTCACAGGTCAATGACTCTCTGCAGCTGCATTTAAAACTTTCCTACTCTGTTTGGTCACATGACCACTTCTCATTGATTTATCTTCTTACCCGCTTATTCCCTCTTACAGGGCCACGGGGTCTGATGGAGTCTAACCCAATGCACAGGTAGGGGTACACCCTGAACCAGTCACCAGTCCATCACAGGGCTGATTACAACTCAAACACTAAAACTATTCAAGTGTACATCAGGTCTGATTTTATTGCATTAAAACACCGCAGAGAAACAATTCAGAGGGAAATACAGCATCTAACAAAAAAAAAAATTCCTTTAACGATCACGTGGTTGGCCAAAATTTACTCCATGAAATCATTTAAACAATAAACTGTGGTCTGTTTCTGAGGTTTCAATAAAACATTAATTTCTATAACTCAGATATTAATAAAAATCCAACCCACAGAGTTTGCATTTAAAAATATATAAAGCTGGAAAACATTAGCAGGTTTTTGAATTGTTAATAATAAATCTTTGTTTTGACATTAGATGTTATTTTCCTGAGCATTTACTTACATTTCTAACAAATAAACAGCAGCAGGTTCACTCATTAAAACGGATCAATGCTAAAATCCGCTTAAAAATCAATCATTAACCTCAGACAATAAGCTCCGCCCCCTTCGCCGGGAAGAGAGAGGGGTTTTCCCCACTTTTTACAGAGATTCTTGATGGTGGAAAGAGTCGGCTCTCAAATGATTCACTAACTCACTTTTCCTTTGATCTCATGTAGAATTGTGAAATTATTGGGAATAAAGTAAATATAATAGAAATCAGGAAGGAATGAAACTGTGTTTTGAATGAACTTTCTTATAAATCACTTAAAGATTGAAGAAACCGACCACCATCAACATCTGGGAATAAAACAGATCGATACCCCAACATCGTCACTATGTTCAGACTTAAGAGTGTGTGTGTGTGTGTGTGTGTGTGTTGGTTTTTTCATCCGTTTAGACAAATGAAGTTAATTACAGGCACTATGAAAACCCTAAAAGCTTAGAATCCCGGCCGGAAAGACTGAAATACACACCAGATAAAATGGCGTAGTACGGCGCAACGCCTAAACACAACAACCTAAAAACAAATAAAATACAAAAACACAAGGCTGCTGTTGCTTCTATTGTATGAGATTCTGACAAACAATGCAAGTTTTGGCCTCTTGGCTACACCGATCTTCAAGTTTTTGTTTTTAATTCCTAAGAAAAGAAGCTCCTTTAAGTGGAGGACAAAGTGTGAAACGTGATACAAGTTCCCTTTTATAACAACCAACACAGAAGCTGTGTTCGACCACAAGCTCTTTCCTATCTGGCCGCTGGTAGTCACAGCACAGACTGTTGAAAGGTTGAAGTGGTTGGACGGGAAGCATGTAATCCTCCCTAGCTCTTCAGTTCGTTGCCATTCCCAGTTACAGAAACGGCCGCAAGTTCAGGTCTGGGTGTGAATGGAGCGATCGGTTCTGAGAATAAAAGAAGAAAAATATAAAATTTCTCTTTATATATTCATTATAAAAAGAACATTTAAGAAAAATATTTTGAAAGATTTGGATTCAATGGATACAAAAGCCTTTTGTCACGTTCGGTCCAGTTATACAGACTGAAGGATTGTAAAATACCACCAAACCATAATATTTTAACCAAAACATTACTTTCACACAATTTTACATAAATTGCTATGGATTGGCTAGTTTGCGGGTGGGAGGACTAAAGCCGCACCCACCAAAGAGACCACAGATGGTTTTATATCCACAACCAGATTAAAATTATGGGCAGTGGTGGCTTAAATTGTTAGAGTGCCATGTTGTTGATCAGGAGACCAGGAAGACTTTGGTTGGGTCCTTGAACAAGACCCTTAACCGGATTTGACCCAAACTTATAAAATAAGATGGGATATGCAAAGAAAAACGTAGTGTAATATCATTTTTAAAAATTATTTTCCTCCCATTGTCCAAAAACATGTACATTAGGTGTATTGGTGAGTCTAAATTGGCCATAAAATTCCCAGCCATTAGGGAGTAGCCTTAGTGCCGGTCCCAAGCCCAGATAAATAGGAGGGTTGCGTTAGGAAGGGCATCCAGCGTAAAACCCCGCCAAGTCTAATGTGCGGATCATGGATTTGGGAGCAGCCGAAGGACAAAGAAAGAAGAAGAATCTAATTAAAAAGGAATAATGCCAGACACCCCTTTAACTAGGTAGTTAAGGGTCTTGCTTAAGGGCGTAGCCTTGTTAGCTTGGTGTTGCTGGGAACAGAATTCATAAACTTCTGATTAGCAGCTGATAAGCACATCAACCAATGAGCTAAAACCTCCTTATTTAATTGATTGTGGGATATTAAATCATGTCCTGTGGATGGAATAAAAGTTTGGTAGCCTTGTAGGAAGAAGCACATAAATCAGCATGGATTTGGTTGTACAGTATTCTGGATGTATTCGAGCAGGAAGGGCAAAAGAGATCTGGGTTGGTACCTGGTCATCATGTAGAGCATCTGACTGGGATCATCGGCAAAGACGCTGCAAAATACGATTGAACTATAAATTGCACGAAACCCAAATCTCTTCAACGGATCCATGACTGTCAATTGTTATTAGTGAACACACTCACCCGTCACCCCAGTGATAGAAAGCTCTGTCCTGGTAGAAGAGACAGAGAAACAGCCACACACTGATGGTCTCCACCCAAAAGACCACAAACAGCAACCAGATTGAGGACAGCAGCAGCTCAGACACCATCCTGATGAGAATCACCACAAATATAAACTTTGTGTCAACTTATGTATTACCCTGAGCCAATTTATTATTTACGGGGGGGGTCCACTTTTAAGACACGACCCATAAAAACTTTCAGACTGTCCACTCAAAAACTAGTCAAGACATCCAGACAACTCTGAAAACCCATTTGGAAGAACCAAACAACAAAAGTAAGATTGGATTTAATCGTACCACCTTAAATAACTAACCTGTCCGTTACACAAAACCCCTCGGATTTGTTAAATGGACAAGTTGAACGCGATAAAAGTATAGGCAATAAATGGACTGAAGAATTCCTGGGAGATATTCCACATACAGTACTTAACACTAATAA
Source organism: Pseudolaguvia tuberculata (assembly GCA_026260255.1). Taxonomy (NCBI): domain Eukaryota; kingdom Metazoa; phylum Chordata; class Actinopteri; order Siluriformes; family Sisoridae; genus Pseudolaguvia; species Pseudolaguvia tuberculata. The sequence continues at coordinate 2,497,408 of JAOTRA010000037.1, read as the reverse complement.
GCAATCGATGCTAATCCACGAGTATTAGCCTTAAACTCGGAGAACTAGCTTGTTTGGCTAAAAAATGGCTTTCCAGAAGCATTAACCACCGACGGAGCAGAAATAAAAAATACTCCGATAAATAAATCTGGTTTGATTGAATTCGAAAAATGTATAGTTAAATAAACAAATAAAAATGTAAAATCCAGTTCTTTAAAATGACGAGCTGTCCCGCTTAGCAGCATTAGCTTCCTCAATAAAAAAAACAAAACAAGACGAATTCTTCTTCGTTGCTGCTTTTCCGGAAGTCGAACTTAATCTTTGTACAACAATATTTTACAATGTTTATTTTCTATGATAAAACCAAAAAATATAAATATATGGTGCAGTTTATTATTATTGTTATTTCACGAAAATAATCAAATGTCCGTTTATCTAAAAACTAATATAAATATTAATATATTAAGAATTATTACTCTAGGTCCAACCTTTCGACCAATCGGTGAATGTTTTGTTCAAATTAAACCAATCATTTTGTGACAGAGAGCGATGTCAATGAATTGCTATTAAGGGAGTACAAAATAATCCTCCAGCCGACTAATGGCTCTCTGTTATTGGTGATTATGCTGTTTTCCGTAACTGGTCGGCTAATTGTGCGTCCAAAAGTGCTTTTATCATGTCAGATTTCTTTAAATATTACGCTAAACAAATCGCACATATATCCTTAATCGGTTGTCGTTGTGGTTTTATAGAAATATCGAACACAACGTGTTGCTAGTTAGCTACGTAGCTGATACAGGTAGCATCATGGGCTGCGTCCTAAATGACTAGTCACTCACTTTACTGTATGTTGTTTAACAATGACTTTTACAGGACATGCAAGGCACTACGTATGTAGGTTAGAAACATATTGGACACAACCGGTGTTCTTCATGCTCGGGTTCTGCGTTTCTTCCAAGCGACAGCTGAGTTTCCGACTTTCACAAATAAATGGTACGTACATTTATAACACGGCTTTAACAACCCATTAATTTCGCTAAGATTTATGTACATATACTTAAAATAAATAAATAAAAATAATAATCAATGGAGTACAACACTTTGATAAGTATTGTAACCAGGAAGCTATGTGGATGCTCTAGCTAGCTAGTGTTAAAGATATGCTGCACTGATTATTTTTGATGGATTTTATTAACTATTTATCAAAATAGTAGTTGATGTTACTAGTACAAATAGTAAACATATAGAAAATGATTTGAGTTGAAATATTTACTTCTTTTTGTCCACTTTTAAGTAGGAAGTCTTCAAAAGTAGATTCAAAAGCTACGCCTATTCAATGACTTCCCGTTTACAAGATATACATTTTTACAAAAATGTCTCCAACCTTCCTAAGAGCTTTATGTCTGAAGGTTAGTCTCGTCATGGAAACAACTGTCCTTTAACTACCTCTCACCCACCAGTCTGACCTGGCATTAATCACAAAGACGCCGCAATTCGATGAATGATGTCTACTGGAGACACAGGGGATCGTGGGAAAGAACGGGAGCGTGGTGCCCGTCCTAAAGTGCGTCAGAGCCGATCTGAGGAACGGCAGGACAGCGGGAGACGAAAAGGAGGCAGAGGTAAAAGGAAAGGTCGCTTGGCACACGAAGAAGCGTCTGTCCGACCGGTCAGTGACGGTTTCGAATACGGTGATCTCTTAAACGGACTGGAACCCGGAAACGGAGGTGCGTCTTTTCGTGATCGTCGCTGGCGCCAAGTTCTCAGCTCGCCCGCATCTTCGTTAACTGAGAAAGTCTCGGCCAGGATACCTCAAAACACATTAAATGATGATCAGCCAGCATCTGAGCCTGGGGGCAAGTCTTCAAGTCGGACCCTTAGGCAGAAGATTCAGGATGCTGTAGGCCAGTGTTTTCCTATCAAGACCCACAGTGGAACTACTTCCTCCGGACAGGGTCTTTCAGTATCTCCTGTCCCAGCTTCATCCCGGAGAAAGATCCATCTGAGTGAACTTATGCTGGACAGTTGCCCTTTTCCACAAGGCTCAGAGCTAGCACAGAAATGGTACCTGATCAAGCAGCATACAGCTCCTATTTCCCAACCGCCCATACTCGATACTTTTGCTAGCACTGAGGCGTCTGTGTCCACTTGCTCTGCTTCCACAGCTCCTATTGTCGAGGATGAGGATGATCGCTTGAGAGAAAGGCGGAGAATCAGCATTGAGCAAGGTGTGGAACCGCCCCCGAATGCTCAGATCCACACGTTTGAGGTGACTGCGCAGATTAACCCATTGTATAAGCTTGGGCCCAAGTTGGCGCATGGGATGAACGAGTTGGCCGGAGACGACAGAGCCACTTTACAGCAACAGCAGCACGTGTTGCAGCGGCAACAGCAGCACCAGCTGCTTCTCCAGAGCTGCCTAGACACTCTAGACGAGGTGGTCGCATCTTCCTCAGGATCTGCTCCGTCCTTCTCTACCGAATCCTATCCGGATTCAGATTCTTTTTCTTCTTCACCCTGTTCCCTGACAAGAGTTTCTCTGGGGACGACAGAGCACATCCATCCTCAGGATGGCCACCATCGTGCTCACACGCAGATTGATTACATCCACTGTTTAGTGCCTGACCTTCTTCAGATCACCAACCTGGCATGTTACTGGGGGGTCATGGATCGCTACGAGGCAGAGACGCTTCTGGAGGGTAAACCAGAGGGAACGTTCCTTCTTCGGGATTCGGCTCAGGAGGACTACTTGTTCTCAGTCAGCTTCCGCCGCTATGGTCGCTCTTTGCACGCCCGTATTGAGCAGTGGAACCACAACTTCAGCTTTGACGTTCATGACCCCAGTGTGTTCCACGCGCCTACAGTCACCGGCTTGCTAGAGCATTACAAAGACCCCAATTCTTGCATGTTCTTTGAGCCGCTACTCTCCAACCCCATCCATCGCACTCGGCCGTTCAGTCTCCAGCACATCTGTCGCTCCATCATCAGCAGCTGTACCACTTATGACGGCATTAGCGCCCTACCTATTCCGAATGCCCTTAAAGAGCACCTGAAGGAATATCATTACAAGCAGAGGGTTCGTGTACGGAGACTTGACACCGGATGGGAGGGGAAAACCTCAGTGTGTGATTTTTGCTAACTTTTACCAGGGTCAGTACCTGGTACTAATCCAGCACTCCTTATGAAGGCATGCCAACTGCAAACCAAGCAGAAAAACATTGTAAATGCTAACTTTAAATTTCTACACTCTACAACCATGTGAATGCTAGCTTTTATGAACCTAAGCATTGCTAATACTGCAATCAACGCACCACTAGCACAGAAAATACAGACCAGCACTTTGTTTCAAATATCAGAGTAATTGTTGTGTTCACATGACTGCGATAAACACCGCTCATGTTGACTCAACGAGCTACTCCAAACATGCTAACGCTAATACACCTAAATACAAAAGGCGTTCTTGCGAGAAACTGATATTGCAAGTAGATACGAGCGTGTTCGAGCCAGCATGAATAAACCACTGCATGACGGTCTAGTGCACTCAAGAATTTTAATGACCACATTGCATAGTCACTCAAATTATTGATAAATGAAGATATCAATAGCTTTGTGCATTTAACGTAATGAAATTTTGGTGCTTCAGAAGGTTTTTTTTCTGCCTTGCATGTCATTCACAGGTTAGTAACTTAAATAAAATAATTTGGCTAGTGTCTTCGCACCAACTACCAGTGAAATTTGTGCCACAGGACTGTATTAACCATTTAACAGTCTGAAGAAATTTATAGTTTAAAAGCATAAATACTGATTTTACAGATTTCCTTTATTCTCGGTTAAACATTCTTAAACGTGTCTTAAATAATATTTAATGAAAAAAAAATCCTGTTTTTAAAACTGTACTACCTTTGTGTCAAACAATGACTGTATACTTGATTAATCATGCTACCTTGTCCCGCCTTTGAACATAATCCCATTGGGGATTTATGTGTGCAAAAAAACTATACATAATCCCTTTTGCTGAATTGAAACAAAAAAATTGAGTTAATTACTTTCCAAAGCTAGTCAAGTTTATCCATTCTCCATCCCTCAGCCAGTCACGTTTATCCAGTCTCTTTTCTTACACCTGTCTTACCATGTCAATCATGTTTAGTAAATCCAGTCATGTCCTATATAAATATATATACATAAATAAATAATTAGTCTGATTAACTGTTAAGACTTGTTAAATCTTGAAGTCACAGTCGAAGAACATTCCTTACCTGCTGATTAATTTTCACAGTAAGTTACATTGTTTGAAGTATAATTGTGGATGGAATACACACTTATTTACACCACTACCTGATGAATAGCATGAGTAGCAGATATGTATAAAATGACTGGAAGTCTATGTCCAAAGGTTACATCATTGTACCATCCCCTTTCACGCAAATCAATATGGCTGAACAACCAGCAGAGTCAATTCCACGCGTCTTTATCCTGGTATTCATACAGAGGATCCATGGCATGATTGCTTCCGAAACTGCTGTATACTCACACACTGTACACACTGTATACACACACTGCGATGCTCTCTGTAGAGTCTTAGGCTGACCAAGAACCGATGAACAGAATTGTATTTATTGCAAATATCGTTTCTTGAAATTGTTTTGGTTTTTTTTTTGCACAAGCTTTGAGTTGCATGAAATGTTGGCTAACGCAACCGCATACAAATGAAGTTTTGACTTTGGTGCTCTGCCGCCGTACGTTTTTAACACAATACTTGCATTCAAATGCAGTTTGATCAGCTAGCTAGCTTTTTTATTGCCATGTCCAAATCTCAAAGGAAGGAAAGTCAATCAAAGAAAACAATTATTAGGCTAAAGAAATAGCTAATTAACAATGTTTCAGATAGAAAAATGACTGCTAACTATTTACCACCACATGTTCTAATTGTGTTTATTTTTATTGCCAGAAAGAAAATTGGGGGAAATGAAAGTATTAGCTAGCTATGTTTTTTTCCACTAGCTAGCACACTGTCGAGTCATCCATGGCAATCAGAGCTGGCAAGTTTTATCTTTTTATTTTAAGGTCCCTTTTAACTCGCCTGTTTTCTTTCTAGTTTTTTTTTCCGGGACCACTGAAAATCTGCTGAATTAATAAATATATGAATTGATGTCGATTATTACTGATCTTTTTTAAAACCATGGTATTTGTTTTTTTTAATGTTCCATTTCCACTGATTTGGCTGAGAATAGTTTATTGCTAACAGCGAGATGAGAAATAAATAGAGTGAAAAGCACAAAATAAAACACTTTATTTACAGCTAGTGGGTCTCTTTATTGTACACAGGAGGAAAGTGAAATCATGCATTCATTCATCTTCTTACCCACTTATTCCCTACTCCAGAGTCACAGGATTTAGCTCTAGCCTATAGCGCACATAACGCAAGAGGCAGGCATACACCCTGGACTGATCACCAGTCCATCGCAGGGCACACATAAATGACACACATTCACATTTATGCACTAGTTCGAATCACCAATGAACCTAATTTACATGTTTTTGGACTGTGGGAGGAACTTTGAGTACCCAGAGGAAACCCATGCAAGCACGAGAGAACCTGCAAACTCTGCACAACCCAAAAGATGCCCAACCCGGAAACCCTTCTTGTTGTGAGGCAACTGTGCTAGCCACTGTGCCACTAATTTTTATTCTTTCATTCCTCTTCTAACTCCTAATTTAAGGTCATTGGGGTCTGCTGGAGCCTATCCCCGCAGATACAGGGCAAAAGGCAGGGCTGTTTTAAATGTAAATGACTAGGAAATAAGTTGTAAGAAGAACTCATTGTCTATATTATTGTAGGGCAGCGGGGTGGTGTAGTGGTTAGCACGGCCATCTCACAACAAGTATGTCCCAAGTTCACTTCCCGGGCCGGGTATCTTTCAAGTTTATTGTTATGTGTACAATGAAATTCTTACTTTGCTGTCCACACTGAATGCCAAATATTTAAAAAAAAAAAAAATTAAGGTAAAAAAGTAAGAAATAAAGACCGTAGTACAATAAGTGTGCGAGAGTGCAGTCTATTGTTACAGACTCCTGTCAGCTGTTAAGGAGTCTGATGGAAGATGGATAGAAAGAGTTCCTCAGTTTGCTGGTCCTGCACTTCACACTCCTGTACCTCCTGCCAGAAGGTAGAAGTGTGAACGCTCCATGTTGTGGGTGTGAGGGGTCTTTTATGATGGAGGCAGCTCTCCTACAGACTCTGTGCTTTCATCGCCACCTGTGGTGTGTTAAATGTCCATGTGAGGTCGTGGCTGATGTGGACCCCCAGATATTTATAGCTGCTCCTTTCTGTGCAGAGAAAGATTAGGTCGGTTGGTGATTCTAAATTGTCCATAACATTGAATGTGTGAGTGGTTGTTTTGTCTGTGTTGCCCTGAGATGGACTGCAGACCTGTCCAAGGTGTATCCCTGTCTCTTGTCCTATGACAGCTGGGATAAGCACCAGCAGACCCCCGTGACCCAGAATTAGGGAATAAGCCGGTAAGAAAACAATTTAATGAATTGTCAGGCCTTGACTTGCATGGGTTTTCTCTGGGTAATCCGGTTTCCTCTCACAGTCTAAAAACATGTACATACGGTTGATTTGGTTATAAAATCATTTTGCAATGTGTTTAGTTGTTTGTTTGTGGCCCTATGATGGACTGGCGACCTGCCCAGGGTGTATCCCTGCCTATGTGCGCTGGGATTGGCTTCAGCATTAGCGGGTTAGAAAATGAATGAACGAATTAATGAATGAAAACCATTAGTAGACGGCAGTCGACTTTTAGAAACCCGACACCGAGTGCTAAAGTTTTGGCGCCCAGTTCGTAGTGCGCTTGCGCAACATTCCCACGCACGCGCAGTCTACTAGTTTTACTGCCTAATTCCGTCACCTGGTGTTTTAGTCAGTTAGCTTAGCAACATCATTTTCAGATGATTTTCCCTTTTCGTGTTGGATTTCTGCTCAAACATAACATGTATGGTTAATTGATTATAGTCTGTGTTCTATATTGTGTTGATATTCGTAGTTTGGATTTAAAGGTTTGTGCTTGAACTCTTTTGTGATATACAACGCGACTATTTACATTATTTGTTAATATTAATGTTTGTATTTGATTGCGTCTGTAACCTAAATTAAACGATAAATTGGATTTCTATAACATTAAAGCGCGGTTTATAGTGATTTTAACTATTTTGTTATGGCGGGCGAGTGACTTGTTGCTATGGACGCCTGTCCTTATCTAACAGAGCAGCTAGTTATCTGCTAGTTAACTGTTCAGTACTAATTGATTATTTATCCAGGTAATCTGTTCAGCAGCTGTATTATAATACCCGGATGTGCAGGTCATTTTAATAAGCATTAAACTTCTTTACTCATTACCTCTCGAATCAATTGCATAAGTTTTTCCATTCACTTCTTTTACCAAATTAATTTAATCTAACGTTTAATCTCAGAGTTAAGTTAATATTTCGAGCTTAATTTAGGAGAAAACCATCAAATTCAGTGTGTAGATAGAGACCTAAAACACATTGGATGGGCTCTTAAAAATTTCGCGAGCGAATCGACTCTTTGATTCAACTGGAAAGATGAATCTTGGGAGTCGACTCTCGTTAATAAGAATCGACTCCCAGAATTTACCTTTAAGATCCGGTTCAATCAAAGAGTCCGTTTGCATGGAAAGAAAAAAGCCCCCCACTATATTATATGTCTGTTCAAAAGAATCAAAGATTTATGGTTAATATTTATTCTGTTTTTATTTGTATATTAAAAATACCTATTGCATTAAACACTGTTTTGTTATATGATTAATGTTCTGTATACTATTTTTTTTTTTAAATATTGTACAGTAAATCAAACAGTATATGGTTCTGATTAGGGCAAGTGATAGGGTAAAGTGTTGCACTACCATTCTGAAGGATGGGCGTTTAATTTCTTGAAACGCCTACTTGCTACCTCTAGGGTCCCTCAAACAAGGCCCTCATCCGCACTGCTGTATGAATGAGATAAACTGTAAGTTACTCTGAATATACATGTAAACTAGCCACATATTAAATGGTAGAGTTGCACATATCTTTATTGTTCTTGTGTTTGTTTAGAACTTCATAGTGAGCATGAGCATGTCTGCAGTGCAAATAGGAGACCAGCTGGTCCTAGAAGAGGAATATGATGAGAACTACATCCCATCTGAACAAGGTAACAAGGTCTGACAGGAACACAAGTTATGTTATGGGTCTACCCACATGTTCACTACAGAGGAATAGAAACTACAGAAATAGAATTTCTTTTTTTTAAACCGTTTTGTTTCACCAGAAATCCATGAATATGCCAGAGAGATTGGGATCGACCCCGAGCAGGATCCCGAGCTTCTGTGGCTGGCCAGAGAGGGTATTGTCGCTCCTCTGCCTTCAGGATGGAAGCCCTGGTAGGAAGCATTCTCTTCACATGCACGCATTCTCTTACACCGTGTAATTTGTACCTGTTTCACAGTCAGGATGTCACTGGGGATATTTACTACTTCAACTTCTCCACCGGTCAGGCTACATGGGACCACCCATGTGATGAGCAGTACCGTCAATTAGTGTCTCAGGAGAGGGAGCGCCAATCGAGCTGCACACTAGTCAGAACAGACAAAAAGAAAAAAGAGAAGAAGGTGAAAAAAAAGGAGAAAAAAAAGAGTAAATTGGAGGTTCCGGACGTACCAGGAGTAAGTGTGTGTGTGTAGACTTGTGTTTTATATGCTGCTCGATCTATAGTCGCTTACTCACTTCTCTCTCTCTCTCTCTCTCTCTCTCTCTCTCTCTCTCTCTCTCTCTTCCTTCCTTCCCCCACCCCCCCAGTTGACAGGTCCTCTTGCTCCTCTTAGAAGTGTGAGTAACGCTCCGGTTCCAGCACCCCTTGGTTCCTTGGCCAGCTCCTCCGGCCTCCAAAGTATGAAGACTCTATTAGGGGTAATCGTGAGTGCATTACAGCTAAAACAATACACACTTCGAATAAAATGAAGCAACCGGAAAAAATATCTGAAAACTGTGCCTTTTTCATAGGGACCAGGGACGAGCGCCAGTTTGAGGGAACGTTACATGGAGCATGCTTCTGTAACCTCGTCCACCTTCTGTTCAAATAGAAAAGAAGACAAACAGGAAGTGCGGGAAAGGATTTCCAAGCCCCAGGTTAAATACTTATGTAATGTTTCAGATTCAGATATACTACTCGCCTTCACACATTCGGGTTTTGTACACTATAGGGTCTACATTACTACCTTTGAATGCATGTCCTTCACTGCTAAAGAACATGAATTGGCAAAGCTGCAGTTCTGTTATTGTTGATACTGTCTGTTCTTTGAGATGACGAACAGACACACATTGACCTTAAAATGATAAATAATAAGTGCTGTGAAATCTGGGGGATCTGGGTAAATAGATTTCATTAAAAAATGTTTGGAAACTTATGGGATATCCTGTTTATAGTATGAAAGAACAGTACATGCAGTATGAAGTCCTCTACATCGAGCGAAGTCAGCTGAGGTGGTTTGGGCATCTGTTCCGGATGCTTCTCAGGAGAAGTGTTCATGTGTTGCTGGGAGGAGGCCTTGAGTAAGACTTTAGACTCGCTGGAGGGACTATGTCTCTCGGTGTTCCCTGGAAGATCTGGAGAAAATGTCTGTGGAGAGGAATGTATGGGCATCCTTGCTTGGTCAGAAAATAACATGACATACCAGTGTACCAATTATTCGTGTGTGTCTTTATTGTAGAGTCCGTGCGGTACATCACACCTTCTAGAGAAGGTTCACCTCGACTTGGATGCTCTGGGAGAAGGTCTGCAGTATGAGGTATTTTACTTTATCCACATGAAAAAAACAGAAAATGTTAGAATAGCTATTTTAATAGAATACATCAGATTATTAAAATGTAAAAGTGTGTGTGGATAGGACAGTGAGGTCAACGGCACAGCTCCCATTGAGGAAAGAACCGAACCCGAGCTTCAAGATCTTGCTCTTTCAGCGGAACACAGTGCCAACTCTCCATCTCAGGTAGCTTAAAGAGTTTTATTCATTCATCACAGTTTAGTGTTGAATCAGTCCAAAGAGTCACCTCCACCTATCTTCTGTTTCTTTAGCAATGTCCTTATTTTGCTAACCATGTTGTCGTCCTTTTCTCCCACTGCCTCCGCATCCTTGGAAATGCGTGAGTGTGTCTGTCATCTGTCTTACTTTCCACTCTTCTTACATTTCTGCTTTTGCTCTGCGTCACTGCTTTTGTTTCTCCTATCCACCGCTCTAAAGGACTCACTCTATCGGTGTCACCTCTCCTCCAAGCAGCTTGAGGGCAGCAGAGATTGCAGCAGCGCTGAGGTTTTTCCTCCCAGTCTGCAAGACCAAAGTATCGCTGAGGATGAACTAATCGCAGGAGAGAGTGAAGAAAGAAGCAAGAAAGTTGAGTTGGATAGGCAGTCTGAGCAGAATGAGGAAGAGGAGGGAGAGTGGCAAAAACATAAGTCAGAAAGTGAAGCAATCAAACAGATGGACAGAGATACACATGCAGAGAGTGTTGAGATGGATGAAAGGAAAACACCAGACAGTGATCAAATAATGGAACGATACCTATACCAGGGCAAAAGTTCCGGAGAGGAAGCGGAACAGTTTCAGTGGAATGAAGATGAAATGAGTGAAAAGGAAGAGAAAGACTGTGTCCTACCAAACAAGGTCATCGAGGAGACTGACAAAAAACAGGACAGCGATAAAGACAGGGAGGAAAAAAAAGAAATAAAAATACCTGGAAGTAGTTTAGAGGATAACGATAAAGCAGACAAGGGTAGGAACGAGGGAGAGAGGGAAGCGACTTTGAAGAACACTGAGGAAGATCAGGGGAAGTGTAAGGTCGCAAAAATGTCTATCAAACAGCTTCCTAGTGAGGTACGCAGTGTGATCTATGATCCCTATTACCTGTTTTAGCCATCGTTCCTTTCTAAATTCTATCTAGCTATTAATGTTATTTTCCTATCATTTTGCTTATTAACCTGTTTATTTATTATTCCTCTGTCTTTCCATCTATCCGTATATTTATAGCAGCATTGCAGATTACTCCACAACATATAGTGCTTTAAAAATGGCAGCACTGTTAGGACCGCCTTTAATTTGTGTGCTGCATGTGCATGTTTGTGTGTGTTTTCTGCTTTGTGCTTGTTTACTTTTTAACTCGAGGGGCACTGCTTCGCACTGTTACAATGCATCACGCTATAAAAGCGCAATGTGTTTTTTTTCTTTAATAAAATGATTGGGGTCATGTGTAGGAATCCGAGATCAGTGAACAGATTGAGGTGGGGTTCAGCCATTCTGACCACATGAAGGTAATATTTTATTTTTCAGTGTGGCATACCAAGTTTTACATTTATGACTATAATAAAGAATTCTTAATGCTAAACCGTCCGTCCATCTGTAATTAAGTGCATTTATTTAATGTTTTTTTTTAAGGAAAGAAAAGCGAACGATAAGAGAGCGGAATACGACGATGACCCCAATACGGATGAAGAGATGAAAAGAAAAGCTCAAAAAAGGTTTGACCAGATTAAAAGCCTCTGAAATTAGATATACGTGTCCATTTCTATCAGCCGAGGATGAATCATGAGCTTTTCTCTGACAGCATTATTTGCCTAAAGAACTTGGGTTTGGGTGAGTGGCTCCCTGATCGCACACAGGAGCTGCCACAACCATCAGCACCACAGTCATCATCCTCATCCTCTGTCTCTAAGCGTGAGAATGTAGACAGAGCAAGAAGAACTCTTATTGTGGAGGAACTGAAAAGGAAGCACGAGGCTAAAGACGAAACGGCAAGAGAGCTGAAAGAGAGAGAACATGAAGAGGCACAAAGGCTTGAAAAGGGTGAGAGAATGAGGAGGGAAGAAGAGGAGGAAACAGTAAGGCAGATTAACAAGGAGAGACTTAGGGCTGTGGAGGAGCGTGAGAGAAGACTGCACCTGCTTCGAGAGGAGCTGAGAAAAGAACAGGAAGAGACTGAGCAAAGGCTCAAGACGGAGAATAAAGAACGGGTCAGGTAAGTGGGTAAAAAGGGTAAACTGGAGAAAGCACCGTTTCTGATGGGGTGACATGGAATTAAAATTAATTCTGTACAAAAATTGCACATTTATGCCACAGAGCCCTTCAGGAGCAGCTTCAAAATGAGAGACTGGAGGAAGAAGAGCGTCTGATTCAGGAAACACGGATCAAAATTCAGCAACTACAAGAGCAAGCGCTTAAAGACAGAGATGCACAGCTACACACAATCAGGTATACACACACACACACACACACACACACACACTGCACACATTTCTCTATACTGTTTAAATTTTTCTTTTTCTGTGGATCTATTGATTTTTAGAGAAGAGCGTGAAAAGCGGATGAGAGAGCTGCGTGATGAACTGGAGGCAGAGAAGCAGGCGATGGAGGTACAGAAGAGGCTGGATTTAGAGAGAATGAGGGTGGAGTCAGAGGAGGCGCTCAATGGTGAGGAAAGACAGTTTCAGATGAAACAGCTGGAGCAATTAGCGACATTAGAGGTGTGTTTGTGTATTTGTGTGTGACCCTGATTAGTTTTGTGATGTTTTAAATTGAATCAACATTAAACTGTTTGTGTGTTTGTCTGTTAGGATACAACCAGCGACAGAAAACCTCGACATCAGCAGCAGCTATTGGAATATAAAAGAGAGGTAACAGAACAGCAGGACGACATGGCTCTGCCTGTCAATCATATTGAGCGATGCTTTTCATAGGTTTTCTAGTGTTGATAAAATGTGGCCTCTAAACCAATCGGAGTAAGGAGGCATGGTCTAAATGTCTGCAACATTACTTTACATGTACATCTTGGGCATTTGGCAGATGCCACTTATTTAGGACAACTTACATTTTTGATCACAGACAGACAGAGACAGACTCACACCAGACTGAATTGAACCCACAATCCTACAATTAGCAGTTAATTACCCGAACAATTGACCACTTACACTGTACTGAATATCACTGCTTCATTTGCAGTCATACCATTTGTTGATTGTGTTTGTTTTTGTATAGCTGAGTGATGTGCTCCAGGAAGTAAGGGAGGAAGTAGAAAGGGAGCACAGAAGGAAACTGGAGCAGCTTAAAGAGGAGCATCGAAACCAGCAACAGACCATCAGAGAAAAACATTTTGAAGAGGTGTGTTTGAGGGTGATTGGTTGTTAGGAGAATGGGCTCCTGATGTAAAGGAGAAAGTAACTGATGGTGTGTGTGTGCAGGAAAGTAAGCAGCGAGAGTGTATGTTGACTTCACTAAAAGAGGAAAGAGCACAGCTGCTCGACTCACACACAATTCAGCTGGAGAAGCTCAGACAGCAGATGGACACACAACTCAGCAGCATGCAGAAAGCACACAGTCAGAAGGTACACATGTGCACACGCACTCTTCATTACTCCTGACATGAGATGTTTTTTGTTTTTATTTTTTAAAAAGTCTGTTTATACTGTGTGTGTGTGCGGGCAGGCAGCTCAAGTGCAGGAGTTGATTGAAGAACTGGAGTTAAAGAGCAAAGAACTCCAAATACAAGAATCAACACTTGTAGCTCAGGTATTTTACTAGTGTGTGTGTGTGTGTGTGTGTGTGTGTGTGTGTGTGTGTGTGTGTGGGTGTGGGTGTGGGTGTGGGTGTGGGTGGGTGGCTGGGTGGCTGGGTGTGTGGTGTAAGAGATGTTTTTTTATGATGATTGTGTGCAGGCAGCAGATTTAAAGAAGAAGAGGAAACAGTTGGATGAGGAAGATGAAGAAGTTGAAAGTGACTTAAAGGTATGTATTTATTAACCTTTAGTTTCTCTATTGGCTTTTGTGAGGAAATAGTTTTATATTTTTCGTGTGCCGCTCCCCATCCAGACTCTTTCCCATCTGCTGAAAGAGAGAGACCGTCTCCGTGCAGACCTAGAGCAAGCAAGACAGGATGCTAACAGAGAGCGGGAGGAGAGGACGAGAGAGAGCGAGGAGATGGAAAGAGAGAGAAAGAGAGAGTGTATGGCACATCAAAGACTGAAAGAAGAGCGAGACAGACTACAGAACAAAGTGAACCTGTTGCAGGACAAATGTGATCAGCTGACTCAAAGAGTCTGGTAAAAAAGACCACACACACACGTGCGCACACACAAACATGGAGTAATGGTGTATATGTCAAGTGTGTGTGTGTGTGTGTGTGTGTGTGTGTGTGTGTGTGTGTGTGTCAGTGAGTTGGCGCAAAGAGAGATTACAGACAGTGAGGAAAACGAGCGAAAGAAGCAAGAGAGAGAGGAAGAGAAAAAAAGAGATAGAGAGGAGTCACTGCATGTGGAGGATCTGGAGCCTTCATCATCCCGCGACATAGAGGAGTATGCTGTCTTTTTTTTTTTTTTTTTTTTTTTTTTTTTTTTTTTTTTTTTTTTTTTTTTTTTTTTTTTTTTTTTTTTTTTTT
>JAOTRA010000037.1:2394810-2407875 GCA_026260255.1 Pseudolaguvia tuberculata | reverse complement strand
AAGGAGGTCTGGGGTGGGTCAGTCACCATTCCAGTTCATCCCAAAGGGGTTCAGTGGTGGTAAGATCAGGACTTTTTTTTTTACTCTAATAATAACCCAGCATGCGATAATAAAGGTCTGACGTTTTATGCTCAGGGTCATTGTCATGCTGGAACAGTGCTGGAGTCTCTTAGTTCCAGTGAAGGAATAATGTAATTCTACAACATGCAACAAACATTCTGTGGGCTTCCAGATTTTAGCAACAGTTTGGAGAGGAACCACATATATGGATCTGATGCTCGGTTAATCAAAAAGGTTTGGCAATATAGTCTATAAAAGCTAAGAAAAAAACCCCAATCCTGAGCATGTTTATATGGTGGGTTTTGTACACACACTTTCCACACACAGGTATTTTACGATGTCTAACTATACCTGGGGCAATTTTCTTACAAAAAAGAGATTGAAAGAAAAAAGACATTTACAAAGTTATTGATTTAACTCAGACAAGTGACTTCATTTGTATGTCAGTGCAGACCGGAGATGACAAATTAGTGCAATCTATTTTCCTACGTAAAGTAACCCTCCCTCTTTACTCGACAGCAATCATCTCTAGCCAATGTAATACTGTTTACAACGACAGAGGGTTCAGAAATATCAAATTACGCTGATGATCTGCTTCACTGCTATCAAAACAAACAGAAGCGACGTGTCCGGGTTCGCAAGGTCATTTTGGGAGGGAAGTTCCAGCATAAATATTTATCCACAGCGAGGGTTGAAACATCAAAAGGGACTAATGCTCTGCTTGTTCGGCAGCCGTGGGGGATATTATCTCTTCGCTTTAGTGAGCAGGAGGGCATGATGAGAAATGAATACTGCATGGACATTCTCAGTGGTGAAGCCCAACCAGTGCTCAAAGAGGTAACTCAAACTGTGGTAATGTTTATACGCACCAAGTGAGAAAATCACATGCCATGATATGGATGAATTACTAAATTTCAGCATACATGCACACGGTTGTATTCAGAATCCAAAGGTTAGCATTAACGCTATAAATACAGGAACGGATAAAAAATGAAAAAAAAAAATGTATTTTGAAATGCTTTAAAAAACAGATACATGCCCATAGTTGAAAAAAAATTGCTACACTTATACTTCACTTTATAGTCCATGAAAAATTCAATATGTATTCAAGACTAGCCATGTTTACGCGGTAAATCTCAGAAACGTTTTTAACGTCTACCAAACCCGTCCGTAAATATAAATTAAAGTTACTGCACAATTTAAAAATTTTAATTTTAAAACTAATAAAAGAATGCATGGGCGGCATGGTGTCATAATGGTTAGAACAGTGGCCTCACAGCAAGAAGGTCCTGGGTTCAATTCCCGGGCCAGGGGTGTCGCTGGTTTTCAAAAACATACATTAGATTGACTGGTGATTCTAATTTACCCATAGTCAGGTGGGTATCTTATCAACCATAATATGTGAAAGACTATATCCTCCAAAAAAAGGTGTCTGTGACTTTATTTCCACCAGGACGCAGCTGTATAAGTAGGCACCATTTTTGGAAGTCATTTACATGCCCCAGATAAGAGCTGTTCTCGTCTTTTCCATGTAAGCTTCTGCCAGATGCTGTTATCCAGTACAACTTACAAAAATGTCAAAACAGTTGTAACAAAGTCACTTCTCTGGTACAAACATCTATATCATCATCTCTGTATTTTAAATAATAGTTAGTGGTTAACATGGGCCTTTTCCGGGTTCTTCGGTTTCCTCCTACAGTCTAAAAGCATTTAGGTACAATAGGTTTATTGGTGACTCTAAATTGCCCATGAGTGTGAGTGAGTGTGAACCTGTAATGGACTGGTTACCTTCCCAGATTGTACCCCTCCTGTCTTTCATTCTTCAGAGAGCTAGGATCGGTTCTAGCAGTCCCCTGCGACCCTGAATTAAGGAATAAGGGCTTATTGGTTGAATAAATGAATAATAACAAAAAGACACTTTTTGCCATACTCTTTTCTTTGCAAACTCTGCACAGGAAGTCGATGCCATCGGTGCTTACCGTGCTAACCACTATGCCTCTGTGCCATTGAAACTACATTCCAACACTGTTCCAGCATGACAATGACCCTGAGCACAAAACCTATTATCACATGCTGGGTTATTATTAGAGTGAAAAAAACATTAGTGTTCCACACAAAGTCCCGATCTTACCACCACTGAACCCTTTTTGGATGAACTGGAATAATGACATACCAACTCCAGACCTCCTTACCTGACATTAGTGTCTGATATCACTAATTCTTTTGGAGCTGAATGAAGAGATTCTCACATTCAAGCACAACATTGGACTGGAAGATTCATCCAATAGCAAAAATGGGAATTGATGTTGAAAGATGTTGAAAATTGCATGAAAAATTCTCCAATGACCAAAGACTTCTGTCAATATAGTGTATATGTCAAGAAATTTGATTAAGATATTTTAAGGATCTCATCACTAAGAATTATCTGGTAAAGAGTGTCAAAGTTTGCTTAATTTAAAAGAAATCCCTCAGAAATCCCTGTATCAGCTGTTTGAAAAGCTTTGTGTTCTTGAACATATGTCCAGATGTCTGCAAGCTTGCTGTCAAACACTAGCTAATTCATCAAAGCCTGTGTTACCGCAATACGTTCAGGCTGTCAGGACAAGGCAATACTTTTACCCTTGGACTGATGGGCTCTTCACCGATGTACGGCATATTCATACCTAGAAGTGCTACCGGATCACACCATTTAAATGCATGAGCTTCATGTTGGCGGAACATAAAAAAAGATGAAAAGAAGAATCTCCTTTCAGTATGTTTTCATCCTGATACAGCCTTGGGAGAAAACAGGATGCTAGATTATTTCTATCATTAAAACATCTCAAGGATTCTACCGGACTACTGGCTTCAATGGAAGCAGACAATGCGTTAGTAAAGCAGCAAGTGAGAGGCAGCAGTTTGATGTGAGAGATGTCTCCCGGGTACAGCCATGCTATCCAGAGGCAATTCTTAATGGTCACAACGGTCAATACCTAATATCAGTCTGCAAAATTTCCACTTTGATATTCACTCATTCATCTTACAACCTACTTATTCCTTATACACTTATTGACACTTATGTGTCATGGGGTCTGCTGCATCCTTTCCCAGCACAAACAGGGCGAAAGGCAGGGGTGCAGCCTGGACAGGTTGCCAGTTCATTGCAGGGCTAATGCATTGCTAATGTACATGTGGGAAGAAACTAGAGTACAAGAAAAAAAAATCAACGCAAGCACGGGAGAACATGCAAAGCCCCCCGACCCAAAAATCTAACCCACCTTCATGTTTTTAGGCGACAGTCATGCTAACCACTACGCCACCACGCCACCCTTCACTTAGGGCGATATTTTTTTTTCCTTCAGAGGCACCAATTTAAAAAAAAGGTTGCAACTGTTTCGTGAAGGTGTGAATTCACGCCTAAATTCAAGTATAATAACACCTGCACACTTATTTGGCAGCACAGCACCTCCCATGTCTCTGCTAAACACCAGCACATTGTAGCTTTGGGGATAAATACAGCAGTCATAAATATATAATAGCCCACTGTGTGGCTTCATGAAAAGACTTCTGCAGTCTGAGAGAGTCAGATAGAGGGAGGGCGGGAGGGAGGGTTGGAGAGTGCAAGCGAGCAAAGAGACAGAGTAATTGCATGTTGCAACGCTTCAGAAACCGGTAATGAGACAAAGCCATTAAGTGTGTCCAGCCCACCGAGGCTAAAGCCAAACTCTTGTGTGCAAGATCTGTGTAATTTCATAAACATCCCAACCCAATACCCCCCCCCCCCAAATAAGAATACGATCCCTATAGATACAGCAATGCAAACACAAACGCAAACTAATATGAAAAACGCTTCGGCGAGTGAGACAATGCGACTAAGTGTAGCAGACCGTCTGCAGTCACATACCCGTCGTTCCTCCCAGTTGTCAAAACAGCCCATCATGCATCACAAATGGGTTTGTGGAAAACTGTGGACTGATCTGGGAAATGAAAGTAGCTTATTAATATTGGCTTCACGTCTAATCATGATCTTGCTTAATCACAGACAGGGAAGTGAAACGTTCCAGACCACATGCAATTACAAGAATATTTCCTCTGCCTTTGGAAACTACGTTGCCAAGCATGTGCTCAAAGTAAATGTTATGGGTATTTAATGGCGCAGTTTCACCCCTCATTTCTATGCTCACAAATCCAGTACAGTTATTCATTCATTCAGTCATTTTCTGCTGGTGGGATGGGTTGCATTTGGGTACTCCGGTTTCCTTCCACAGTCCAAAATCATGTACATTAGGTAGACTGATGATTCTAAATTGCCCATAGGAGTGAATTTCAAGGTGTGGTTGTTCGTCTATGTAGCCCTGTAATGGACCCTGGCGACCTGTCAAGGATGTACCCCTACCTCTTGCCCTATGTGTGCTGGGATAGGCGCCAACAGACCCCCGTGGCCATGAATTAGGGAATAGGCAGGTTAGAAGTTGAATGAATAGCAAACTATTTGCATAGAAATACATTTGAAAACGCATGTCAAAGGTCATAATTGTAAAGGTATTTTGTCATGAAAATTTGTAAGGAAGACCACTGGCACGCCAAGGTCACTTCTCTGTTCTTCAAGCTGAACAGCAAAATGTTCCAGAACATGAATCAAGCATTTCACGCAAACAATTTTTAAAAGCAAAATACTAGCTAGCTGCAACAAAAAACAACCCTAAAAACCCTGGAAGATCGGTCTCTGACACACACGGTTTCCAGTGATTAATCCGCACTCTCAAAAACCACTCAGCTTTGATTGGTCTCCCTGCTCAACGCTTCCAATTTTAAATGGGTTCAGGAGAATATTTATTCACATGGCAAGGAGTAGAAATGGTCCATTCAAATTTGGTAGACAGTTATTCCTCAAAATACCGCCAAAGAAGATCTACATTATAGTGAACAGCAGAAGGGGTTCATAGAGGTCATAATCACGGTACTAATTATCCATCAACAGTGTGCATCTTAATACAAAAAGTGACTATGAAAGCGCAGTTGAATGGATTGGTGCTTTGGAAGAAAGGGTTAAGCAACCACCAGTTTTCAATGAAGATTTTGGCATTCATTCAAAGAGCCAGAGGCAGGGATACACCCGGGACAGGTTGCCAGTCCATCGCAGAGCCACACACAAACAATTACACACACTCACTACTATAGGCAATTTAGAATAATCAATCAACCTAATGTGGGAGGAAACCAGAGTACTCTGAGAAAACCAACGCAAAGCGCATGCAATCTCAGCACAGAAAGACCTGGTTCACTGGAATCAAACTCAGGACATTCTTGTTCTGATGGTGGGCTACGCCACCATCGCCCTCTATGCAAACCTGGAGCAGTAAATCATCAGTACTGTCAAAATGTAATATTTAGATAATAGTTAATGTAACAGGTACGAATTTATGTCAGCAGTTGCGACACTTTAATTAGACAAGCTTGAAATGTCACCTCACGTTCCCTGGCAGCGAGTGGTGTCAATGCAGATAGAGATAATTTGATGATGACCCGGCTGCTTAATCGGGCTTGAACCTTTGGTGGTTGCACAAACGTACACTGAATTGAAATCGATAGTCCACGTGTCATGTCTAAAATCAGGACAGCAACAGTGGTGAACACTTTACAGCAGTGATGTGTGGTTGTTGTGTGTGGTTGTTAGTATATGATCAGTATTACAAACGGGAATTAAGTAAAATATCCCAAAATAATCCTGGTGACAGTTTCAATTTCCGGGCCAGGGGTCTTTCTGTGCGGAGGTTTCCTGCTACAGGACCAACTGTGGGCTTCTAGATTTGTAGCAATAGTTTTGAGAGGAACTACATATGGATCTGATGATTAGGTGACCAAAAACTTATGGCAATATAGTGAACCGGCTGATATTTTAACATAATATGAACCTGATGATGTTTTCTTTAATTCTTTAATTAATTTAATTCTTTAACCATACGCTTAAATAAGCCTATAAAGTTTCCCATTTTATGTCCTCAACCTATACCTGGCCTTCAATCTGTTCATTCCTTTTTAAATAAATAAATAAACAAACATTTACCCGATGCTCCACTATCCTGCTTGGCAAAGATAATCGCACCCTTCCTATAATATGCATGAGTATGTTAACACAGGAAGAATACACACATTACCATAAGGCAGAACAGTGGGTGAACTAGACGCCCCTCCAGCTCGGTAGGCTGTGACTTTGTAGCATTGGGCTGTACTCTGCGGTTAAATAATAAGCATGTGGAGAATTCATATAGTGCTGGCAAAATTCTGTAACTTTAGCCTGTGGAAAAATAAATTTGAGATCTGCCCTGCTGAGATCCCAGTGATTCATGCATTAAGATGGACATGATCTTCACAAAGTCCACTCAGTCTGCAGAAGTTAAAATTGGCACCTGGGACTAAAAAAAAATAAAAAAATAAACTGTATATTGCAATGGTTAAATCGCTGACTTAATACTACACAATGGGCAGTGGTGGTTCAAATGGTTAAGGCGTTGTGTTTTTGATTGGGAAAGCACTACGGTTTAAGCCCCACCACTGCCAAGGTAGACTAAGAAGACTAAGAGTTCAAGTCCCACTGCTCTCAAGAAAGACCAGGAAGATTTGGATTCTGTAACGAGCTGGCTGTAGGCAAGGAAGAATCCATGAATACAGTAATATCAGAGTTTATTTGGGAAGGGAATAGGGAAGGCAAACAATCCAAAGAGTAGTCAAATAATCAAGCAAGGTCAAAAATCTCAAAGTCAGTAAACACACAGAATCAAACCGCTTAGCAAGGCCTAGGGCAACAATACATTGCAAGGAGCCATTGGAGGCCACCTGCTTATATAGGCGGACCCCGCCCAAAATGGCCACCATCAGGAAATGAACACTAGAATTCGGGCGAAAACATGTTAATTAGGTCTAAATTGTCCATGCGAGTAAATGTGGTTGTTTGTCAGGAATCAAACCCTAGACCTTCTTGTTGTGAGGCAGCCACACTAACCACTTCGCCACTGCGCCACCCATTATCAATATTGTGAGGCCCAAATCTATGCCCACACTGTACAGACATTTATTTGATCCCGAGTAAGCAAGGAAATATTCAAGTGCAAAAGTAGCTGCTTTTAAACTTTGTTGTGGATATGATTAAGCGCAAGTGGTGTAGGATAAATGAACACAATCCTGCTTAGGAAACCAGATCGGTTCCACGTCCACCCCCCTAGAGAGAGCACTTATAAATCTCTTTAGGGCTTTGCCAAAAACATTTCAACCTGCCTTGACACCTAGGAACAAAAAACAATGCATACCAACAAGGGCAAGTCGGAGGCTGCAACCAAATATAATTTATTGGCTTTTTTCTTTAAGCAAACATTTAAATAAATATAAAATGTCTAAATGATCATGTAAGGCCATATTTATATTACCATTCCTGCCATTTGATAGATGCATTTATCCAGCACCACTATTTTATTTAATCTAACAGAGCAGTTAGAATAGGGCCCAGTCAGTGGCAGCTTAGTGTTGCCAAAAACTGAGCCCATGATACCTCATGCTATTTGATAATACTGCAAGCAATAACCCAAATCCATTCACTCATTCATTCATTTTCTAGCCCACTAATTCCCTAATTCTGGGTTAGCACGATCCCACACACATATTCACTCCTATGGACAATTTAGAATCACCAATCAACCTAATCTGCATGTTTTTGGACTGTGGGAGGAAACCGGAGCAAACTTCCCACAGAAAGATCCCCGGTCCAGTAATCGAACTCGGGACCTTCTTGTTGTTAGGCAGCTGTGCTAACAACTATGCCACCGTACACTGGATCTCATTCCTGTGAAATCTCTACAAGCCCAAAAGTAAAAAGTCTATCAAGCACTTAAATCGTACAAATGAACAGTTAAGGCAATGACACGGGCCGTATGGATTTAAGAACTCCACAAATTGTTCTTATAGATTCTTTTGGCTGCTTAGTATTATCAGCATCAGTAAGAACGACAGCCGATTAACATTTGGTTAAAAGGGTAGAAGATAACAGATGTTAGCTTACTGAACAATGCAGGGATTGGATTCGTTTTACTTAGATAAGTAAACTAATGGAAAATCTCCCTGAAGTTTAGGTTTCCAGAAGCGTCCCCCCATAAACATTCTTTCATTCATTCCTCTTCTAACCCGCTTATTCTCTAATCCAGGGTCACAGAAGTCTGCTGTAGCCTATCTCGGTGCACACAAGGCAAAAGACAGGGGTACACCCTGGACAGGTCACCAGTCCAGATGAACACCCCCCCCCCCCCAAACACACACACATACACACACTCACTCAATCTTATAGGCAAATTAGAATCACTATTCAACCTAATGTACAGGTTTTTGGACTAAATTAGGAAACCGGAATTTAAAAAAATAAAATACTCTGAGAAAACCCAAGCAACCTCCGACCCGGGAATCAAACCCAGGACCTGTGAGGAGACAGTGCTAAACTACGCCGCCACTCCTATTTATTAATTATTTATTTATTAATTATAGTTTAACGCCATACTAGCACACAGGTTATATTCATGACGACTTTACACAAGTGTAATTTAAAATTACCAATCAACATAATGTTCGTAAGTTTTTGGACTGTGGAAGGAAACTGGAGTATTCAGAGAAAATTTAAACGAGCGCAGGGAGACATGGGAACTCTGCACAGAAATATCCCCGGCCCAAGGAATCGAACCCGGTACCTTCTTGCTTCATCTCTTGACCTTCTTGATCGTCGTCAGCAAGTAAAACTTATTTGTGTGAAATTGGTAGCCCTTCCCTTACAATAGCCATTGGAATAGTCACTTAAGAAGACTGACACTGGAATTATTTATTTAGTACATGGCCATAATTCACTTGTGTCTAAAATGTTTTTACTTTATCACAGAATCATCCCACCATTACCCTCTGCCACTCATCCCTATCCGTCCCAAAGACATATTTAATTCTCTTTAGGGTTGACATGCTGGAAGACAGAGTTCTTGATGACTGTAAGGTAAGTCCTTGCCCGAGGTGCTTGGTTCGAGGCGTTAAGAAAACCGTGTTGCCAGCTAACTGTCAGGTTGTCAATTCCCCTGGCTTTGATCTATGCTCACCTTGTACAATAAGGTAAACCTGGGACGTCTTGGACTGCAGCTTGGTCTGGATAGAGCAGGTATAGGATCCTTCATCGTATACGTCCACCTTTTGAATGCGCAGACTGTACTCAAGCTGACCCTTGGTTACCAGGTCCACACGAGGGTCCAGAGACCACTTGTCCTCACTGGCGAAGATGATATTAGAGCGGTTGAGCCAGGCCACTCTGGAGACTTTGTCATCTACATAACACCTGGACAGGGAGAAATGGACATGGGAATTTTTAGTAATTATTTTATAAAACATTATTTTACAGGTTGCAGTGCAAAAGAACGTTTCGGTACAACACATATGACAGGACATACTGACATGAAGTTGACAAGCAAGTTTCAGATATGACATCTTTTCAGCCTCTCTGTGTTGATTTTCTCTTTGCAGTTCTGCTGCCAAGATCCACATAAGAAAGAGTGTCTTCAAAGACACAAATAACTTTTGCTCTAAAAACTAGGATGACCTTATTCAAGGGACACCGATGCTGTAAACGTGCAGCCGTCTTTCACTGCACTTTCTCACATTTTACCCTCCATCGCCGCCTACTGCCAGTCTCCCATCACTTTGCCACTGACTAACAAGGGCTTTTCACCGTGGCCTGTCGGCACCGTCGGCATCAGCTCTAAACAAAAGCTAACCAATCTTTCTCTCTCTGTCTGACAGCTAGCTTGGTGGAGTGACTGATGTGTGTGCCGGATGCCCAAGGCCTTGCCTGAGGGAGAGAGAGAGAGAGAGAGAGAGAGAGAGAGAGAGAGAGAGAGAGAGAGAGAGAGAGAAAAATGTAAAATAGACAAAGGTAAATAAGAATAAAGGAGATTAAGAGGAGAGGTTGGAGCCGGACCAAGGACAGGGACAGGGATGAAAAAGAAAAAGGAAAGAAGAAGTCGAAAATAAGGAGGACATTTGGAACTGCTAATGAGTGGAAGAATCGGACAGAGAAAGGATGAGTAGAAATCATGAATTGAATCCACAGAGGGCTTGTCCTTCCTTGTTTTGTTGTAGTTACTTTATTGACTAGGAAAACACAGCCTTCCAGAGTCCAGCTGAGATTCTGCTGAAGTCAAGCCAATCTCCACACCCATTATAATCACAAATTATTCCAAACTCAGCTCCTATCACCCCAATGTGCCAATTTCCTGCAGAAATTCTGCCCAACTACCCCTCCAAATCTAGCCCCAAACCCTTCCCCCAATACACAATCTGCTTTTAGCATGCATAAAAACTACCAGCCATGTCTCTAGTCCTGGGTCCAAACTCTTTAATCGCAGCTGCTACCACTTATTTAAACCTATCCACTTTCCCACCATTTCACCCCTTAAGGTCTATGCAAATCAGGTCTGGCAAACACTATAACAGCTTTAACAATATATTTAGAAGAGGCACATTATTGTAAACGAATCTAAAAGAACAATAAATACTCAATAAAAACCCACAACAAAACACTGAAAACATTCCCTTGATGGTGTCCAGATGTTGAACCTTAAACCTCAACCACTTATTTGGATTAAAAAATGTAATTTAATGTAAACCAAACCCATCGTATATGTGACAGTGACTTCCTTTGCCTGTTTCTTATCAGTCGACCCCACCACCCTGCTGATCCAACACCTAACAAGCAAGTTACAATCTTGAAACACACAAAGCAGCAGTAGCTCATCTCTGAAAAGGTCAATAAAATGATCAAAACTGGTTATTATTTAATTTATTGCTTCTTGATTGGTTCCAAAGAATGAAGCCGTGCTTTGAGAGATAGGCTGCCCTCTCCCTGAAAAAAAACCACAGGGATACAGAAACTAGGACTGGAATTTATACACTGCCGACTGAACCGCACAGCTAGCTACTTATTGCCTCTAATGTTGATTATAGACTAGCGTTTTTTTGACACTGTTAATGCCTGGATTTATAACCAGTGACTCTTCTTAGTGGAACATCCTGGCAGAGATGTCATAAAATGTTGCCAGTTGTATTTTACAATTCCATCGAATCAAGCAGGATAACAAATTAATACACGGGAAGAGTCCTGCTAAAATTTATATTAGCACATTATGGAAATATGCATCCACTGAGAACTCTATTAAGGAAAAAAATCCTTACTCTAGAGATTTGCATGCATAATCACCTTTCTGGAGGCAGTGTAAACCAAACCCAAACCCATGTCACCCTTTTCCTACGGCTGATATTTTCCTATGGGAAATGTTTTAAAATATGAGACCTGGGTCTGTGAAACACTTTTAGATGTTACATACACTTTAATGAATAAGTGTTACAGATGGAAAAAGAAGGTAACGTCTGGAGACAGTGGAACAGATTATGTGTTAACATGGCGAATCACAGATTCAGGAAGTAATTGTCATCATAGTCCTGCTCTTATCAAGTTGGCAGAGGCAATGGCTGATTGCGTCTCTGGTGCAAAATAGTTCAAAATAGACATTTACAAATGGACAGAATTCTAGGAAAAAAGCGTTTAATTTATATTTTGAATAAATGGTGTTTTTTCACTCTAACCTTAACACAGTATTTGATATTGGAGGTCAGGGGTTTTATGCTCGGGTCATTGTTATGCTGGAACAGTGTTGGAGTCTCTTAGTTCCAGTGAAGGAATAATGTAATGCTACAACATACAACAAACATTCTAGACCATCTGTGGGCTTCCAGATTTGTAGCAATAGTTTGGAGAGGAATCACATATGGATCTGATGGTCAGCAAACCAAAAACATTTAGCAGTAAGTGTACTTCAGTGTGGGAGGATACAAGTGCTGATATATGGTTTCAAAAGAGAGATTTAATATTACAGATAATTCGGTTTGGTCTGAAATGCGTCCCAGACTTTATATTATATTATATTATAGCATGGCTGTTTTTCAAGTAACAAAACTTGTTTTTGTTTTTCTGTGCTGAGTTTGCATGTTAGGTTGATTGGTAACTAAATTTCTCATAAGAATAAGTGTGTGTGTGTGGTTGTTGTCTATGTGTGGCCCTGTGATGGACTGGTGACCTGGTAAGGGTGTACCTGTTTTTTTTGCCCTATGTGCGTGGGGAAAGGCTCCAGCAGGCTGCCATAAGCCAGAATAAGGGGATGGGCGGGTTAGAATATAAATGAATGAACGAATAAATTAATGTATATATTAATTGTTAGAAAAACATGGGATATTTTCATGTAATGTTTATATTCTGTAATGTTTATATTTATTTATAATATTTCACATAAACCTATAATTTATTTTGCCTATTTAAATTATAAACTTATTTATTTAATACTAATGACATCTGGACAACAAATGAGTGTAGGTTTCAGTGTCCCAATACTTTTGGTACAGTTTGGCGTGTTACTGCAATATATCTTTGGCACATCTGTAGTTTTGTTTGAATGCCACTGTGCACTGTTTTGATCCTAAATCCATGCGGCATGCATGCAAAACATGCTTATAAGATTGAGTGACAGATGTGTGAGCCGTGCAACAGCTGGACTACCAATTGGTTTGCATCCATGTTTTACTATCCGAGACCAGAGACCTGCATTAACGCTTCTACTCAAACTTCTGCGCGATTACTTGGCTGATATCTAGCCAGGAGATGGAAAGAGAAGGAGAAGAACGTGGGTGATCTGGAGAGGGTCAGAGCAGGAAGAGGTTACTTATGGATGGCGTAGGAAATGGGGCAAATTGTAGTATAAGGAGAAAGAATAGGATGGTTCTCTCACCTCCTTCTGCACTTCATCTTGCTCCCTCAGCACTTCACTGTGATCAGAGAGCCCCCAGTCACACTCTTCACATCAATGATACATCACACACACTCCTTTCTCCTCACACACACACACACACACACACACACACACACACACACACACACACACACACACACACACACACACA
>JAOTRA010000037.1:2373459-2384823 GCA_026260255.1 Pseudolaguvia tuberculata | reverse complement strand
ATGAGAACACAAAGTTCAGCCTTCATGTTAATGTGAAAACAAAGTTCCGCTATCATGTTAATGAGAACACAAAGTTCAGCCTTCATGTTAATGTGAAAACAAAGTTCCGCTATCATGTTAATGAGAACACAAAGTTCCGCCTTCATGTTAATTGGTGATTCTAAATTGCCCATAGGAGTGAATGTGTATATGAGTGGTTGTTCGTCTATGTGTGCCCTGTGATAGACTGGCAATCTTTCCAGGTTTTACCCCTGCCTCTTGCCCTATGTGCGCTAGGATAGACACCAGCAAACCCCTGGGGCCCCAGAATTAGGAAATAAGTGGGTAAGTAGATGAATGAATGAATTATATAAGCACATGTAAGGTACATTTCCAAAGCCACTTAAAATTGGAGGTTACTCAAAGGTTCAACAGTCGTAATTTCCTAGCACTGGAAGTTGAACCCAGATCATCCTATTCGCAGTCCAAGACCGGTGCCACCATTTCCCTCTTGACAATAGACAAACATTTTTCAATCAATTTCCTTCTCATGTACAACAGTCATGTACAAAAGCTTTTCAGATTTCAAGATTTTAGAAATTCTGCACACCCGTAAATTATACATCTAAATGCTCTTAGAACCATATGGGGTTCCTCTCCAAACTGTTGCCAAAATCTGGAAGTCCACACTTGGTATAGAATTTGTTGTAGGTTGTTGGATTACATTATTCCTTCATTGGAACTAAGAGACACCAACAGTGTTCCAGGATGACAATGATCCTGAGTACAAAACACCTGACCTCCATTATCAGATGCTGGGTTATTATTAGACTGAAAAAACACCAGTGTTCCACTCTCACAAAACAAATGAACTTTACACCCTAATAAATCATGATTATATGAAAACAGGCCTTGTTTAACCGCCGTCCCCTTAACCCGATGGCACAAACAGCAATTAAAGTAGTGCATTATGTTTGCTCAGCGTCTAATGGTTTCAGAGCTTGTGTTACCGGACCTACACAAATCATCTTTCAGGAAGATGAATAATCAATGGGATCAGAAATTTATGGAGGCCTGAAGGAAATATGGAAGATAAAGTGGTGACTCGCAATTTTTAATGGCTCTATGTTTATTCAGCGAAATAACCTTTCATTCATTCATTCATTCATTCATTCATTCATTCATTCATTCATTCATTCATTTATTCCTTTACCCACTTATTCCCTAATTCGAGGTAACAGGGGTTTTGCTGGAGCCTATCCAGTGCACATACGGCCAGAGGCAGGGACACACCCTGAATGGGTTGCCAGTCCATCACAGGGCCACACATAGACGAACATCCTCTGCAATTTAGAATCGCCAATCAACCTAATGCACATTCATTCATTCATTCATTCATTCATTCATTCACTTCTTACCCGCTTATTCCCCTAATTCTGGGTCACATGGCTGTGCTGGTGACTATCCCAGCGCACATAGGGAGAGGCAGGGGTACACCCTGGACTGTTCGCCAGTCCATCACATGGCACAGATAGACGATCCATAGAACAACCACTCACACACATTCACTCCCATGGGCAATTTAGAATCACCAATCGACCTAATTTATCATGTTTTGGAAATCGG
Organism: Pseudolaguvia tuberculata; assembly: GCA_026260255.1. Classification (NCBI taxonomy): domain Eukaryota; kingdom Metazoa; phylum Chordata; class Actinopteri; order Siluriformes; family Sisoridae; genus Pseudolaguvia; species Pseudolaguvia tuberculata. The sequence continues at coordinate 2,383,218 of JAOTRA010000037.1, read as the reverse complement.
AGTACCCAGAGGAAACCATGCAGGCACAAGAAGAACATTTATACTCCACAAAGAAAGATCCCCGGTACGGGAATGAAACTTGGGACCTTCTTGTTGTGAAAAAAAAAATCTTAAAAATTTGTTTTTGTTCCCTATTTGGTGCAAAGGTACATGCCGACATCCTTTCCCTTTCAATAGATGTTTATAAATTAGGTTGCGTTGCTGAGAATTCGAACCTCGATCTTCCACTTAGCAGTCCAACACCTTAACCACTGTGCTACCACTTCCTCAAAGTGTCCAAATTTTTATTCTTCTTTAAAATGGGGTGAGTGTGATGAAAAAGGCTATTGAAAATGTACCAAGGCCAGTGAGTGTGTCTCTAAAAAAATAACATAACTTCTGCTTCTCTTGAACAAACTTTAAAAGTCCACTTTTGAGTCCTTTTGAGTCCAACAGAGTCAAACACCACATAAGGTGTTGCATAGTTAGTTTTTGAGTGGATGGATGGATGGCTGGATGGATGGATGGCTGGATGGATGGATGGATGGATGGATGGATGGATGGATGGATGGATGGATGGATGGATGGATGGATGGATGGATATCTACAAACTGAACTTATATCAGTAATGTCATTCATTCAACTTTTAACCCACTTATTCCCTAATTCAAGGTCATCTGCTGAAGTCTATCCCAGTGCATATAGGGCGAGAGGCAGCGGTACATCCTGGGTAGGTCACCAGTCCATCAAAGGTCCACACAAACGAACAACCACACACACACACACACACACACACACTCACTCTCATGGACAATTTAGATTCACCAATCAACTTAATGTACATGCTTTAGAACTGTCCGAGGGAACAGGAGTACCCAAAAAAAACTCACGCAAGCGCTGGAAGAACATGCAACCTCGGTACAGAATCTCTGCATTCCTGGACTGGGAATTGAACCCAGGACCTTCTAGTCCAGAAGACCAGTAGGCCACATATCAGAATACGCAAGGTTATTGATCATGGCTGTTATGGGAAATTAATATAATTTAAATCCATAAACACAAGCTCATATCCTTGTGCATTTAACAAGATGAAAAAAAAATTACTTCATGCACCACTAAACATGCTGAAAATGTTTTGCTTACACCGAGAAAATAAAAATCTTTTTGAGGAAAGGCTTCTACCTAGAAAGGCTTCAACCTTTCTTTGAATGTTGTGCATAAGGGTTACAGAGATAAACTGAGCAATACACATTCTGTAATCGATTTGAACTGGAGATCAAAAAATGCCTGGCCTACGCCTCAGTCAGCATGTGTAGGCAGGAGAAAGGCAAATGCGCCACAAAAACATCTGTAATCCTGGCACTTGCAACAGTTGGCAATGCGTGGCGTCTCCAGATGACACGGCAAAGTGTCAGAAATGCGTACAAGGTAAAAGGACTAAAGAACAGATGGGATTTTCCTGCATTTTCTACTACACTTTCATTTCTGCACTGGGTTGAGCAATTGATAGAGGGGCCTGAGAGGGCACTCAAAAGATGCGAGCCCACAGATTGGAAATTGGATCTGAAGCAGGTGCTTTCTTTCCACATCAAGACCCATAACCTCACATTCATGATAGAATACCAAACCATGAAAAATCCACAGCCTTCAAATGACTCCAAAAACTCTTCAAAAAGCAAATCTAGCCAAATACGATAAATATAACAGAATACCTCGCTAGAAAATCAGATCTGCAAGCCGACTGTGCTAACCGCTACGCCAGCACACCGTCAATATAGTCAATTCAAAATTTTAATCAACCGCGCCCATTAGATGTTTTGTGTAGCTGGTTTGTTTTAAAACACAGTCTCATGCTACTCTTGCTCCAACATGCATAAATCTTGCTTAAACAGGCAATTTTAATTTGGCAAAGGACAAAGCACTCATAGTCCTTGGTATGAAAAACATTGGACTGCTAAGATCATCTTCCAAAGGCCAGGATTGTAAATGCAAATGTATAAACTGCTGACCCGAGCCACTTCCCTAATCAATGGCAACCCAGCTTAACAGCCAAGGTTTTATTCATGTCATCATACTCACACATAAATCAGTCTCCATTTCAGACAAAACGCAGAACAAAAATCTACCATTGCAGCCCAGACGTTTAAGAATGCAAAACAGTTCTTTATTAACCACATAAAACTTGTTGGCCCCCATACAATTGCTGGCATGGCTTTGCTAAATCCCTGCAAGACGCTTTTTGTTGTTGGTTTAAAAATTTTTGAATCTTTTCGTAAATCTTAAGCATAACCATCAATTTCCCCCAGAGGTAATAGAGCTGCATTAGCAGTGCGTCAGCCAATCATAGTTTCAGTGGCGCTTGTATTTAAGTAAGTGCACATTAGAAACACTTTTCTGGTTGATACAACTCTCTGCCCCACAGTCATACAGGTGAAATGGATAATAACCGGTAAGCTGTTTGTATGTAATTTGCTGTGTCATGCGTCTCTCGCTTTTACAGACGCAGATCTTATTTGTTACGGAAAGCCAACAGCACTTGAGTGGAAGGTGATAATTCGCATGGCTCGTGGTGCTGGTAACCCGCGGAAGCTTACAATGCATGCTGATTGAAATTAAATTCAGTGTGTTTGAAAAAGTAGTTCTCTCAAAGAGAGATGGTGCTGGTTCTTTGACAGATTGTTGATGGTTAGAAGTCGGTGGCCAATTATAAGTTGCTGCAAATTATAGACTTTGACACACATTCGATGATGCTCTTCTCTCTGACAAACGAGGGGGAAAGAACACAGCAGGTATTTGATTACTGCTGTTTGTGTGCCGGTATGTGTCGGATCGTGTGTCTTTGAGACTGCCCATGGGCTTCTGGAAGAAGTGGAGACAAGCAAATGTCTTGCTGGGAAGAAAGTAATGTGGCATTTTGCAGATTTTTATGCAACACCATGTCCTGGACCAGCATTTGGAACTCGCTTCTTCAAGCTGTAAACACTTAAATTGAAGTGCTGCTAGACGGATACTGCATTAACCCTTTGTACAAAAACATGTGGAAGATGAAAGGTGTCTTAAACAGCCTTAAATCGAAATGGAAGCATCTTGGGGTAAATTATTACAGGGCTAAACCAATAGGTACAATAAAGGTCCACAAAACAAAGTTGCCTCAAGAATCTCAAATTCCCCATAGCCTTTTGGCAAATTGGTAAGAATTCTCACTCTTCATCCTCACAAATAACTTCACCAAGACCATGCAAGCTATACCAACGTGTCAGTCATGTACTGCCAGACCGATAGAGCTCATGGAAATACATTTACACTCCACAAAAACATAGGGCTTACTGTCTTATCCAGAAAAACGAGAAAAAAACCCCAAACAAACCCTGAAACAAACAAGAGGGTGATAAACAGCAGAGTTACTTTTTTCTCCTTCATCAGCAAAAATGGAGAAAACCTGGAAATGGATCTCAATTGAGTCTCTAAAAAAAAGACTGACAACACCGTGTGATGAATATTTCACAAGGCTCCTGCAGCAAAGAGGATCGTTGACAGACCAAAATGGCTGTCCTAGGAGAACGAGAACAAATGTGTAAGACGCAAGCCTGGAAGCTCATTTGTTTGAATTGATATCAGCTGCGGGGCAACGAGACTTAGAATCGAAGTCTTACAACATGAAATCACTAATGTTTACAGATGGACTGAATTGATTTCTTTTTAGAACTTTAGGCAAATTATTTGCATGTTGATTGGAGCGATACCGATTTGCAGGATCAATATTTAGTTGGAATCAATATTGATCATTTAACTTCCTTTATTTGTACAATGATGGTAACATGCACTAAAATAGCCCATGCAAAACACTGCTTTGAACTTTACATAATTAATTAATTAATTAATGATGTTATTAATTAATACATTATTTAATTAATTTATTAATTCATTCATATTCTACCATACTTATTCGCAGCTTCGAGGTCACTGAGGTCTGCTGGAGCCTATCCCAGCACACAATGGGTTAAAGGCAAGGGTACACATGTGGGAGGAAAAAGAAATCCCGGGCAAGTTCCGCACAGAAAGACACCATTCCAGGGAATGAAACTCAGTGGCATTCTTGCTATGAGGCAACCATGCTAAACACCACGTAGCCAGAATATTTATATTATTGCTGTTAATCTTGCAATTAAAATGTATCAAAAATGTCTAATCGCATGAATTTTTGTGTAATGATCTAATTGAAATAATCTAATCTAATTAAACAGATAAAACAAAAAAACAATAAATACTAATAAGTACAAAGAAATAAATAATTAAACTAAAATTCTTTCAATTCTCGAAATGTTCCTTCAGTTGTGACGAGGTCTGTAAGGGATTAGCAGTTAATGCTAATCCCTTGGCAACATACAGTGGCAACATACAGTTAATGCGTAAATAATGCACTGAATATCTTCACCTCCAGCCCACATCCATTGCGAACTGAGACCCACGTCTGGGCATATTTTAGCGATTTCGTTTGCAAGGATGCAGAACAGTGTAAAAACCATTAACGACACAGGCGTATTATAGCACATGGCAGCAACTGTGGCAAGAAAGAGAGAGAGAAAGAGAGAAACTTGATGCATATTCATCATCAGAGCTGTGATCTGCACAGCAAATAGCAGCAATTGCTAAGCTGACGTTTGGCTCAGGCCAAGAGGCCTGTTTCCAGAAGGCCTAAAAGTTCATGATCATGAATAAACACCTCCATCGCACATTAAACAGTTCTGGTGGCAGGCTAGTTCCTTTTTTGAAGTGCAAATGAAAATATATGCGAAATTCGAGGACACGACACCGCACCTTGCATTGCCTTTCGTACAAGGCAAGATACTTGATTTGCTCGTAGCGGCTAAGAGGCAAACCGACTGAAAAGCAAACAAATTTCCAGACACCAGACTGCTTTTTAGGATTAATGTCATAATAACGTCATGAGATGTGTGTTTTAACGGAAGACGTTCGCTTCATGCCAAGTCATTTGCGTCACACATTGGATGCAGTTTTGTTATTGCAAGATGCTTGGTTGCTGAAGGCCAGTTTGACGGTGCTTGGCAGATTTCACATGGTTGGATCCTAATGCTTCCATTTGCACTTTATCATCATTAAGCACTTCTCCCAGACAGCCTCAATTCATATTGTTTAACCATTTTTTCTTCCCCCTGTGTGTCATACGTGTGTCTGTATGTGCGCTAGCTTATCTCCGCCTGGAATCGCAGAATAGGCCTCTGCTTAAGAGGTCTAAGGCATTTTTTGGCAGCCTCATTAATTCGGGTGAATGCTCGGCTTCATTTTTATTCCCTCTCTCTCTCTTTCTCTCTCTAGCCCAAATAGCAGATCAGTGTTAAGCTCGACTCAGGGGAGAGGAAAAGAGGTTAGAGAACTGAGTGATGTTAGTCGTTTACTCATCCGATTGATCAGCGTTGTCTGGTGGTCCGAGAAACACAGAATGAAGCTTCTTTGTGTGCGGTGACCGTTGGACCCCTGTAATGACTTTGTAAATATGTTACTATTGCTTTCCTTTCTTCCTCCCACTACTTAAACAAACACACACACACACACACACACACACACACACACACACACACACACACATTTATCTACACACAGTCGTGTATGACATCAGGCCAAGAAGTAGAGATGTGAAGATGAAGCTTTCTCTTCTGTGTTTTTAGCCGATGAATTACCTCGGCATTTACGATGCATTTAAGCATGACCAAAGTTCATTAAAAATCTACATGTTGTTGATGTAAGAAATGGCATGCAGATAAATTGAGTTCACGGTTCGTGCCCACTCGGTAGCCGAAAATGCGACAGAAATGCCTTGGAATAAAACACGTTTCTTGTGTAGGCTTGTCTACTGGAAAAATATTAGGCAACACCGCTATAATGTTTATCTTAAAGGGCAAATCTGATTGAAAGTCTTTATAACATTTGTAAATCGACCGCACCTACTAACACTCCCGGTAACCGCCGTAACCTTTGGTAGTCGGAGTCTGACTATTTATAACTACTCTATATTCAAATAATGTCCATCCTCAGGATAAACCTGGTACAGGTTGTACACTTCCTGTATTCTGCACTTCCTGTATCTCTTACAGAATTATATTATTTATTATTTATTATTAATGTTATTATTATTGCTTACTACACAGGAACCAGTTTTAGATGAGACACACTCTCTAACACAAAATTAACATTTGACCCTATTTTCATACCCTGATGTTCCAATGGCAGAAAGTCTTATTTCAACTTTTTTTAATTTTTGACCCGATAGAGAGAAAAATAATTACCAGTTTCCCACAAGCAAATTGGCCACGCCTCCTTTTCCCTAACCCACAAACACAGAGCACATGCCTCTATTACCATAACCCATAAGCTCAAAAGTCATGCCTTCATTACATTAACTCACAAGAACTAACGCCACGCCCCCTTTTCGAATTATTCAAAAGCATAGAAGCCACGTCTCCATTAATATAACCCACAAACACTGAAGCCACGCCCTCTTTCCAGTTATTCACCAGCACTGAAGCCACACCTTCTTTCCAATAACCCAAAAGAACAGAAGCCACGCCCTCCAAGTATAACCCAAAAGCACAGAAGCCACACCTCCTTTACCAGTGTTAATAGTCGTATAAGTGTGTGATCACTCAGTATGTGTGTGTGAGTGCCAGATATGAATCATGAATTATGGAAATACTAAGAGGGGAAAAAATTATTTTACATTTTAATATAACCACTACACCCAAGCAGTGTTAGCATGACCATGTGGGAACTGCAAAATACTTGAAAGAAGTTTTCCTTGATAATAAATGAGCATTTCCTATAACAAAGGAGCGCCTTTAAACTACCATATTACTACCAAAAAAGATACAAACCAAAATTAATAGTCATTAAACTAATATTCAGAGCCCTTTTGTTTGCTCACTAGAGGTCTAGATTAGACTAAGGTCAGTTCAAAAGCTATATTGTACCCATATGTCTACCACTTCCACTTGAACCTTGCAAAGAGTGATAAGGTATAAGGATGAAAATATTCCCTATGTGTAGTAAACAGCTAATTAGTAAAAACATTCATTCATTCATCTTCTAACCTGCTTAATCACTAATTTGGTATCATGGGGCTCTGCATATCCTAGCAAAAGAAAGAAAGTCAGAAAAGAAAGTTAGTTTAATGCGATTGTCCTATGGACACACTCATAATCAGTCCTATGGGCAACTTACAATCAACCTAAAGTACATGTTTTTAAACTATGGGAGGAAACCAGAGTATCTGAAGAAATCCTTATGCAAGCCTGGTGAGAACATGCAACCAGAACCTTTGACCTATGAGAAACCATAGTGTCCCTATTATTACTAAACAGGATCCTCAGACCCTTGTGGGAAAAGATTCCAACCTTAGCAGAATGATTAATGAACTAAACTTAAACACTTTATTTTTCTGCACTATTGGGGTATTTTGTCCGTTGTTGGTGTCCAGTTATAAATGATATAAATGGAGTTTCTGCAGAATTATTATAAAATGAGTTTTGAGCTCTATAACGATTCATTTGTATTTATTTACCAATTACGGCTTAACCAGTAAACATAATGCATCTTCTCGACTGTTGGTTCTAAAAGGTTATTCCATGAAAAACAAGCTTCTTCATAAGAATTCCAATGTGTAATAAATCTGCATTGAAAAATCAATACGTACGCTAGGAAAACGTTCTTTCAATAGAAAGTATCAGCTCACATTTTGAGAACAACTACAGAGGTGCTGCGGAAGTGGAAGTATAGTGATTAAGATGTTGGACTGGAAGATTGGGGTTTGAATTCCCATCACAACAAAGTTGTCCACTGATGGACCCTTGAGAAAGGCCATTAAACCCCAGCAGTATAAAAAAGATAAAATGTACGCTAAATTCCATGAATGTTTCACATTTACAGCATTTTTGTAGATGCTTTTAACCAGAACGACTTACATTTGATCTCTTTTGAGCAATTTATGGTTACGGAACTTGTTCAAGAACTTACAGTGCTTGCTTGGCGGAATTGGGAATCAAATCCCTGTCTTTCTGGTATCAGTCCAATGCCTTAACCACCAAGCTAGCCCTTTTAGGGAAAATATGGCAATAAGTTACACTGAAATAAAAAATATAGCCATTCATGATTCATCTGAATAGAGTTAGTGGTCAGAAGAGAACTGGATCCACTGATGGAGTCTGGGTTCTCGTGTTTTCATCCATTCTGTCAGTTTTGGTTTCTTCCCTTTACTTGGCATTTACTTCATTTGACTTTACATGACTATGACCTCATTTGACTATGACTTCACTCAACTATGACTTCATTTGACTTTGACTTCATTTGACGTTACTTGACTATGACTCCATTTGACTTTACTTGATTATGACTTAATTTGGCTTTAATTGATTGAGTTTATTTGACTTTACTTGACTATGACTCGATTTGACAATCATTTTATTTGACTTTAACTTCATTTGACTTTACCTGACTATGACTTCATTGACTATGACTTCATTTGACTTTACTTGACTATGACCTCATTTGACTTTACTTGAATATGACTTCAATGACTATGACTTCATTTGACTTTACTTGACTATGAACTTATTTGAGTTTACTTGACTATGACCTCATTTGACTTTACTTGAATATGACTTCATTTGACTTTACTTGACTATGAACTTATTTGAGTTTACTTGACTGTGAGTTCATTTGACTTAATTTGACTAAAACTTCATTTGACTTTACTTGACTATGACTTCATATGACTATCATTTCATTTGACTATGACTTCATTTGACTATGACTTCATTTAGCTTTACTTGACTATGAGTTCATTTGACTATGTCTTCACTCAACTTTCACTTTCTTTGACTTCACTCGACTTTCACTTCATTTGACTTTGAAATCAGTTCACTTGAATGTGACTTCACTTGAGTTGCCAAGATTAAAGTCTCTGTATCATGGTTTTGTGTAGTAAATTGTGTTAATTATATAAATATTTTATTTTGTGTCATATCAAACATCTCCATAAATCTGACTGTTTTGATTTGTGGTGACATTTATTTAGTCCCCAATAGGAACCTTGTGTGTGTTTGTATGAACAGATGCAAACATAAACCAGTAAAAAAAAATTCAATTTGCAGATGTGATGATCACAGATGGTGTGTTACACACAGCTGGCACATGTCCCCGTTAGACCAATGTGTGAGAATTTTTGTTTCCCCTGAACAAATTCACAAACACCCAAGGCAACCCCACCCACTTCTTTGAAATAACTCACACTAAAACATTAATTACTATTAAAATTGTTTTAATGTTGATGTGATGAAAAAATGTGACAGCTTGCGAGACTTTGCTACCCGATTATAATTACTGAAATCATTTCTTGCTTATAGTACATGGAAGACAACCTTAGACAGAGTGACTTCATCATCAATCTCATTTTTATTCAACTCAGCAGAAGGGATCTGCACCTTGCTTAGATGTAGCCACTTGGTGGTCCATGGAATTGAATCCAGTTCTCAAGCATTATTACCAGGGGCAGTTCTATTCAAATACAGCAAACGTAGACCTTAAAAAATCTCTTTTATATTATTCTCTGTTTTTTCCTGCCTAACTGACTAACCTGCATTTTGGTTGCTATATTTAGGCAATGATTGTTGATTCAAAATTGCCCACAGAAGTATATATATGTGTGTGTGTGTGTGTGTGTGTGTGTGTGTGTGTGTGTGTGTGTGTGTGTGTGTGTGTGTGTGTGTG
>JAOTRA010000037.1:2353988-2369609 GCA_026260255.1 Pseudolaguvia tuberculata | reverse complement strand
ATATACAGTGAACACGAAAACTAAACACGAAGACACACCGGCGAGCACTATTTACGAGACGATACACGAAAGGGACTATATACAAACACTGCATAGAACGCAGTCAAACCCACAACGCGCATACCTTGTTGCCAGGACGACAACACTAAACATGGGGCGGCACTTTGTCTGCTGACGCTGAGCGAGGGGAGAGCTTGGTTCGCCACCTTACAGTTAGAACAAAATTCTAATTGAAATAACATTCCTAACAGTCACATACAACAGGTCATTATACTATAAATGCAAATGAGTTTATTTTACTTTTTAGTGGTTTTTATATTTTGCTTGAATGTTTAAATAATGTTTCCATATTCTAGCCTTTTAGTGTAGCGCTGCCATACAAAATTCTCTTTCTCTCTTCCTTCTGTCTTGTATCAGCTACCCTCAAAATGTTATTTCTTGTCAGATACGGTTGACCAACTGGGATTTACCGGTGTATGTGTGTGGTAAGTAGACAGTGTCAGTGGGATAAGCGCTGGACGACATGCTGTGGGTGTTTGATAGCTGTGTGTTTGAGAATTCCGTGAAGTGACACACTGTCTCTCAGCATCTTGGCAATCATCGATCATCTCCACACAAGCCTGCCCATTTTATTCCTCCCACCTGGATTTTTTTTAATTCACCGACTGAGAATCAGGACACGATTTGCTTCTAAGGTGGTTCATGTAAAAATGAAGTGGGGCGACTTTTTGGATATTGATTGCCTGGTTATTAAAGGAAAGAACACTGTTGGAAAGCACTGTTTTGGAGTCTGATGCTAAAATGTCTGTCTGTGCAGAGTTTGCATGTTCTCCCCTTGCTTGCGTGGTTTTCCAGGTTTCCTCTCACAGTTCAACAACATGTTTATTAGGTCAATTGGTTACTTTTAAATTGCCGATAGGAGTGAACAGCCAAGGGCAAAGGTCATCCTTGACCACTGATTGCCCACAGATTTTCACAGAACACACCCATACAACTCTGTTGCTACAATGACTAAATGCCTATCTTGTTATTCTCGTTATATCTTGTTAGGTCACTTGTTCGAATCCCAGCACGGGAACCTTTCTGTGCTAAGTTTGCATGTTCTCCCCACGCTTCTGTGGGTTTCCCACTGGTACTCTGGCTTCCTCCCACTGTACAAAAACATGCAGATTAGGTCGATTGGTGATTCTAAATTGCCTAAAGGAGTGAATGTGTGTGTGTGAATGGTTGTTTGTCTATTTGTTGCCCTGCAATGGACTGTCAGTCCGTCCAGGGTATACCCCAACCTCTCGCCCTATGTGAGCTGGGATAGGCACCAGCAGAAGACTGTGACCCTGAATTAATGAATGATTTTGAAATTGCCCATTAGGACTGTGTGTATGTTTGTGGTTGGTTGATCGTTTATGTGTAGCTCTGTGATGGACTGGCCACCTACCCAGTGTATATCCCTTCCTTTCGTTTCATGTGCACTGGAATAGGCGCCAGCAGATCCCTGTGATAGGGAATGAGCAGGTTAGAAGATGAATGAATGGTGTTGTGGCCCACTACATGGTGTTTAAATACACAGAAAGATTGCATGGCACAGTTCTGTTTTATTTCTAGCTATTTCATATGTGCACTGTGTTGGGCAAAATACTTCTACTGCTTGTCTGTATAAAGCAAATTCGGCTTTACCTCTACCCCCACAAGGCCCTGGGTGATTCTCTTCTCACACTCTTACACAAGCTGGAAGGGCTGATTCAGTTGCAGCTCTTTTAGTGTGTTTTGCTCCAAGCAAACAGTGAGTCTTGTTTGAAATTCAATTCCCCTTCTTGCACAAGTTGTACACAATTTGTTTTTGTTTTTTTATAAATACACTGTGTTGATGCCTCAGGCACAACATAGCATTTTAGTTTACAGGTTTACAAAAGGAACAAAGAACTGAATACTTCTTGAGGAGGTGGATGTGTCAAAGGTTTTAATTTGGAATTAACTAGTTAACACTGATTCGAACCTTTTCTCACTATGACCCTTAATTTGATTCTCTTTAACCTTCACTTTATCTCCATACAATGAGAACGATGCAGCAGTATTATGGTCACCCTATATGAGCTGGGATAGGCTACAGCAGACCTGCGAATAACCTCGAACTAGGAAATTATTAAATAATGAGTCTCTCTCTCTCTAACGACACCCCCTCTTCGTTATTTAATCCAGAGCTAAGGCTTGCCTCACCCAGATAGGACCAGGGGTTTCATTCCCTGCGTGTGATTTGGTAGTAACCGCAAGCATTCCAGTTCCCACCCTAAGCCCAAAGAAAAAACAGTTGCAGTGGTTACATCTCATTTTTAGTTCTCTGGCAACCCAACAAAGAAAAAAGGAACTACAAACAAAAGAGATTTTGGTTTATAGTCAAAAATTAATCCAGTTATTTCCCTTTAGCTGTTTTTCTCTTTCTAATCTCTAAGTTAGCCAGTGATGATGCTTAGCATTTAGCATCCTGAATTGCAAGGGTGATTTATTTCCAGAGAGTACCAATCTCTCGCTGGAAAATCTTTAGTCCTCTATATTACTTTTCACTAAACCTTATAAAAAACCTGCATATTTTTGGACTACTTAGGGGTTTATCACCTAGGTCCTGATTAACTATCTTTGTCTTAGAAGAGCGCAGTCTTTATAAGCTGCTCGTTTAGACTTAAAGGCATGTGGAAATGAGAGGAATATGCTAATGTGTAAAAAGAAGCACAATGATAACCTGGGATGAGGAATAATACATGAAAACAATATGTTTTTCAAAATGTCTTTTAATGATTTACGCAGAGAGCATTTGGTTCTTCATCTGTATTCTGGAATGTCCTTGTACATGACTGTATATAGACTTGGGAGTAATAATAATAAAAATTACTTTTATCTAGCTTGTATTCTACTGTAAAGAGCATTTACTCTCTTTCTGTAAAAAAAAATGGTTGACTCGAGTTTTTATTTTAGTGTGATGCCTAAATGTAAAAATTAATTCCATATTTGAGCCCTCTGACGGACTGGCGACTTGTCCAGGGTGTACTCCTGACTCTCGCGTTATGTGCTCTGGAATAGGCTCCAGCAGACCCCTGTGACCCTGAATAAGGGAATAAACAGGATAACAGATTTATGAATCAATTTCATATTTGGCCTTAAAATAGAAAGTACAGAAATATCTTTACACATTTGGCGCATCATAAAGAGGAAGATGACCTAAGAAAGTTGAACAACTAGAAGACTGAATTAGACAAGAATGGGACAACATTCCTATTCTTAAATTTGAGCAACTTGTCTCCTCAGTCCCCAGTCGTTTGCATACTGTTATAAAATTCCACACAGCGGTAAACATGGCAAGAGCAGATGCAACTCTTTTTATTATTTTTTTTACCTCATTGATATCTTTTTCTATGACAGATATTGATATAGGGCATTTGGATTTCATTAAACGTTTCTGTAAGAAGCTTTATAACTACCACCAGGGAATAAAACCATCACCCAAACAAACCCCCCGGTGTTTTTCTTCCAGGCAGTTATTGTCCAATGGCCACGTGTTTTATATATAATTATAGGTGTACCTGAAAAAAACGGCAGCAACGTGCGCCGTGAGAGCGTAAAAGAAAACTCTGAATCTGAAATCACACAGCTGTGTAAGTCTATAAATCCGCAAAGTGCACCACCGCCATCAAGCCTTTTATTTACTGCCGGAAAAGAAAATAGAGACATATGGCACCTTTCCTTCCAGAATTCAAGCAAAGGGAAGAATCCTCCTGTTAGGAGCACTCTAGCACAAGGTAGACTGTTTTAAATAAGAAAACGGAGACTGGTGGTGCCCTCAGGTGAATCTTATTCTGAAACCAGGCAAGGTAGGAATAATTGAATGGTACAAAGACTTTCAGAATGATCCATAGCAACTTATTCAAGCTAAAACTAAAAATGCTCAGTGAACAATGTAGGAAAGACATCTGAGGGCTCAGTCATATTTCCAGTTTATCTTGCAGGGCTCTGTGCAGGACACCAACCAGACAACTTATGTCCTAATCTTGAGAACATACCAATTACTAGTGCTATCTTAAACTTTTAGGTTTCCTATCCTCCATCAAACATGGAAAAATGGACCGGACAATCTTCAAATTTAAATAATTTGAGACAACATCATTTTCTTTAAATAAACCCTCACTACTCCTATCTGATTTGATGTCGGTCCCAGTTTGTTCCATCATTTAGAATAATCAGTGATTAGGCAGAGGTTGATGGATGACTGATGGATGGCTTTCCACCAAAACCACTCAATCACAGAATCCCTTTCAATTCCTCTCAGCGGGCGACTCGCTCGTAATGGCTACACCGCAGAAAGAGCTCAAATTCTATTAGGTTTTTATAGCCAGAGATATTTCAATCCTCAGGCACTGAAAGCTCTCATTTTGGTATGAAACAGTAAATCATGGCAGTCCACCTATTATCAGGAAATGCCACATTTAATAGGGTTCGGAATTCCAGCGAAAATACTGATATTTCCTATAAAAAAGTAAAAATTTATTCATTTATCTTCTAACCCACTTATTGTCTAATTAGGGGTCACAGGGGTTTGCTAAAGCCTGTCCCAGCCCACATAAGGCGAGAGGAAGAGGTAAACCCTGGACATGTTACCAGTCCATTGCAGGGCCACACACAAACATACTCTTACAGACATCACCAATTGATCTAATATACATGCTTTTTGGATTGTGGAATTTCCAGACAATAGATTCTGTGGTTTCATCTGGAACGGGTCCACAGTGGTGGCTTAGTAGTTAAGGTGTTGGACTAATACCAGAAAGACCAGGGTTCGATTCCCAACACCAAGCAACTGTGGTGGGCACTGAAGAAGTCCCCTAACCACCAATTGTTCAGTTATAATTGTATCTATGTATATAAAACACCACACATGGATGAGCTATGGTGTTTGTGCAGATAGGCCAAGCAAATAGGCTGTAAATAGACCTTCTTGAACCCAACAGTTCAAAGCCACCTGCTGGACAGAGATGAAACGGTGCAGAGATTCCATCAGGGAGTCAGAGAGACTGGAAACACTTGAGTTGATGGGCTTTAATCCTGTTACTTCTGCAAGTCGGAGGGAGTCAAAATAATGAGCTGGATTCGGTTTACAGAGAACAGAATGCCTTATAAAATGTCGAAACCACCAACTTTGTTGTTGTGCTAGTGTCACTAACTAACAAAAGGTTTGAAGAAATTCAAGAAGTGACACGGTTGCCAGGTTGATTTCTCTAATACACACCAGGCAGCGCGGTGGAGTAGTGTTAGTATGGCTACCTTACAACCTTGGTTCGAATTCCTGTCCTCCATCTTTGTGCTGATTTGCATGTTTTCTCCGTTGCTTGTGTGGGTTTTGTCCGGGTACCCTGGTTTTCTCCCACAGTCCAAAAACAGGTACATTAAGTTGATTGATGATTTTAAGTTACCCATAGGAGTGAGTGCAAATGTGTGGTTGTTTTTCTATATGTGGCCCTGTGATGGACAGGCAACCTGTCCAGTGTGTACCCCTGCCTCTCGCCCTATGTGTGATGGAATAGGCTCCAGCAGACCCCTTTGACCCTGAATTAAGCAATAAGCGGTAAGAAAATTAATGAATAACAAACAATGAATTTGATGATTCGACCAAGTGGCTGAATTTGTTGTTGGAGAGAAAAATGTGACGATCACATAAATAAGCTTAATACAGTGTTTCCATTCTGTATGCATCATATTTTTAGTCACAGCTTTGCATGGGTGAGTTTAAACCCCTCACGGCACACATTTAAAACACCAAATGTACTAGAATATATCTTCTAGTATATTTGAGATCTTTCTGGGGCAAAATACATGGGCCATTAGAACCACCCTTCCATTGCAAATGCCATAGGCATGGTATCTGTGGCTGACACAAATAACTGAAAATCATGTGGCATAGAAAACAATCCGATTTTTATTATATGCTAGTCATTAAACCCTCCTTAATGCTAGCTACCTAAACATGGGTGAACTCATGGACTAATTGTGTAACATATCTTAATGCATTAAAGCCAGAAATTTTTCTGAGATGCACCACTGATCTCAGATACTTCCTTCTAAGACCTCTAAACTTACCCTGTATTACCATGAGCATCACAAACATGTGCAATTTCAACCATCAAGATTGATTCCCATTGTTACTATTGGATGAAGCTCCAGTCTTCTAGTAAAACCTTCCAGTCCAATGTTGTGCTTGAATGTGAGATATTTCTTCATTCAGCTCCAACAGTATTAGTGAGATCAGACACTAATGTCGGGTAAAGAGGTCTGAGGTGGGTCAGTCCCTATTTAATGGGATAAATTGGGCTTAACGAAATCCTGGAAATTGGAGTGATGACCTGGTAACTAAGTTTAATTCATTGATACATGGACACAAATTTAAACATTACCCAACAGAGAAAGCTTCTCCTTCCTGATAGCATGACTTCCATTGATGCCTACCACCAAGGCTCGAGTCTGATCATAAACAAGCATAACAGTTCCTTCAGTGATTGTTTCATCATGCTCTGCCTGCAATGTCACTGTGAGGACTGCCAGCAGTGGGCGCCCTCGCCTGAGTTTTAGCAAATCATATCCTGTTTCAGCCATTAGGGCGTGGCCCGCCTATATAAGCTGGTGGGTCTGTGAGAACTTTGCGAAGTATTGTTGCCCTAGGCCATACCGAGCGATCTACTTGCCATAAACTCTGCCAAGCCGAGAAGCTTCGTCGAAGGCAGTTGGGTCTGTGTATGTACTGTGGGCAGTCGGGTTATTTATGTTCACAGTGCCCCGCGCTGTCTCTTAAATATCAAACCAAAGTAAGTCCGGCCGTTCATGCGGTTAGTGTGCACTCTGCTTTTACTTTGAAGGTGTGTGTGAACAATGGAGAAGTAACTCATTCACTCTCTGCTCTTGAGGACTCAGGTTCCGTGCTGAATTTGATGGATACCGATCTGGCTAAAGAATTACACCTGTCCATCGAGCCCTGCAACCCCCCACTCCGCATCACAGCGATAGACAGGCATGAGATCGGTACAGCCATAAGCGAAAGGATCGGAGCCCTCAGACTTACTATAGACAATGGTCATCATGAAAAAATTGTTTTCCATCTCACTCAAGCACCTACAACCCCCCTCATTCTAGGCTACCCGTGGCTGGTTAAGCATGATCCGGTCATATCCTGGAAGCAAATATTAATTGTTCAATGGTCTCCTGAGTGCACGCACCAATGTTTTAGAAAGACTTCTACGAGGAGACCTATGCCCTGCCATGGTATGTCATCCTGTCCACATAATATCTCTCCATGTTATCATGATTTGACGGAAGTGTTCAGCAAGGAAAGGGCGGCTGAATTTCCACCGCCTCGAGACATTGATTGTGGCATAAACTTGTTTCAAAATTCCACCCTACCCAAGGGGCGAGTTTACCCCCTTTCCAAGCCAGAGACTGAAACGTTGGATCAGTACATTGAGGAAGCTCTCGCCGCGGGGCACATCAGACCATCCACATCCCCTGCAGGGGCAGGGTTCTTTTTTATAACTAAGAAAGATGGCTCTCTCCGGCCATGCATTGATTATAGAGGCCTCAATCGTTTTCTTGGGTTTGGAAACTTATACAGGCACTTCATTCAGAACTTCAGTCAAACCGCCTCTACCTTAACCTCTCTTCTCAAGGGCAAACCTCTTAAGTTGTGATGGACTAAAGCCGCCATGAAAGCATCTGAACTGCTCAAACACAAATTCACGTCTGCCCCTATGCTAAAGCATCCAGATCCTAGCCTTCCTTTTGTGGTAGAGGTGGATGCTAGTAATCAGGGTATTGGAGCTATCTTGTCCCAAAGGCATGGCTCCCCTCTTAAGCCACATCCATGTGCGTTCTTTTCGCGTAAGCTGACCCCGGCGGAGAGTAACGACGTTGGCAACAAGGTCGAAAACACCTCGTCATCTACCTGAAGGGCTGCTGCACCCCCTACCGGTTCCGACTTTGTTACTGATCTGCCCCCTTCCAAAGGGCACACTGCCGTGTTAACAGTGGTCGACCGATTCTACAAGTTCTGTCGGCTCATTCCCTTGAAGGGCCTCCCTAAAGCGTCCGAAACTGCTAACTTGTTATTTGGTAATATTTTCAGGGTATATGGCTTACCTGAGGACATCGTATCGGACCGTGGGCCACAATTCACGTCACGAGTCTGGGCGGAGTTCTGCAAATGCCTGCTAACGTAAGTCTCACCTCCGGGTATCACCCACAATCTAATGGTCTAGCTGAGCGTCTCAACCAGGAACTGGGGCGATACCTACGTACGTATTGTGCTAAGGAACAGCAGTGCTGGAGTGAGTTTCTGCCTTGGGCGGAGTACGCACAGAATTCCCTTCGGCACTCTGCAACTGGACTAACCCTGGGGCGCATGTGAGACTAGAGAGAGCTTTTCGTGGGCAAAGGCGGCACGCCGATAAGCGACGAAAGCCAGCGCCTGAGTATCAGGTGGGTCAGAGAGTCTGGTTGTCCACACAGCATCTGAAGCTCAAGCTCCCCAGCAAGAAGCTCAGTCCCAAGTACATCGGGCCCTTCAAGATTATAAGACAGATCAATGAGGTATCGTTTAAGCTCCAACTACCCACACATATGAAAATTAACTCTACGTTCCATGTGTCCCCCTTGAAGCCCTATGTACCTTCAGGCGATGCTGGAGAACCGATACCCGCACCACCAGCGCCTATTGAGTTAGAGGAAGGGCTGGCTTACACTGTGCGAGAGATCCTCAGCTCCAGGAGACGGCACAGCGGCCTACAATACCTGGTGGATTGGGAGAGTTATGGCCCGGAGGAACAGTCCTGGGTGCCAACGTCTAACATCTTAGACCCTACTCTGGTACAGGAATTCCATGTCCGACACCATGAACTCCCAGGTCCTCGCCCTAGAAGACCGCCAGGAGGGCTACTCCTCCTAGGGGAGGGCTACTGTGAGGACTGAGTTTCCAGAGGACCGCCAGCAGAGGGCGCCCTCACCAAAGTTTTAGCAAATCATATCCTGTTTCAGCCATTAGGGCGTGGCCCACCTATATAAGCTGGTGGGTCTGTGAGAACTTTGCGAAGTATTGTTGCCTTAGGCCAAACTGAGCGATCTACTTTTTTTATGTTTGAACTACCTTTGGATATTCTGATTTTGTGCCTGTTTTTTGACTACTCTTTTTGGATTGCGATTTGGATTTGTTTGCTTTCCCCTTACCTCTTCCAAAATAAAGACTGCTTAAACTCGGCATTATGGATTCGACTAATCTGTCAGCTACTGGATCGTTACAGTCACCAGCGCGTGCCATGACAAGCGAGTCACATCTCCATGCGCATGAAGGCCATTTGGATTTCATATGTAGGAAGATCTGTCACTGCTTTCTTTTTTGCACGGTGGATTCAGGCGTGCTGGATTAAAGGGCTTTGATCAGAAAATCAACAAAATGGTTATGATGGTGAAAACCAGCAATGATAAATTAGGGCTGGCGTTTGATATGCTGTAATTATCAGGTAGGGATTCAGGTATAGGCAATAATAAATATAGAAAATTTTATATACAGCCAATCACATACACACGTATTTAAAATTATTGAGCATGATATTGTAAGGTTGTAGTTTACTCGTATCTATTTGTTTTCTTGTTTTTCATGTTAGCTAAGGGGGTGGTGTAGTGGTTAGCAAGGTCGCCTCAAAACAAGAAGGTCCTGGATTTGATTCGCAGAATTTATCTGTGCTCTCCTGTTTATACTCTTGTTCCAGCTCATGTCTGGTTAACTTTACGTTTGTTTTCCTGTACAGTGTTAATAAACTGCACTTGGGGTTCAACAGACTACTTGCCATAAGCAGAGTTGCGCCTCAAAATAATCCACCTAAATAATGAACCCAGTCGTTAGTTGTTTGCTACACCTTCGTCAAAGCAACATTACCATTGAGGATTATGTTATGGACTTGTGGTCTACGTTATGGAGTTTTTTTGACGTTGCCCTGAAGAGCATTTTTTTTCGTTTGAGCTCAACGACACACTACAGTAAGACGCAGTTTCTGAGGGCTTTATGGGTTTAAACACAACCCATGCAACCCACTAGACCGCATCCACTACTCCCTCCCTCAAGCTGTTTATTGGGTTGGAGTATAATGATCGGGAGTGTGGACTGTGAGAGGACCTGGACGCAACATAGCTAAGCAGTAATGCTTCCATTTGCATATCCTTTCAAAATATGATCCAGAAGACCTCAGTGGCCCTGAATTAGGGAATCTGTAGGTATAAAAAAAATAAATCAAGGATATATAGTGGTGTGAAAAGCAGACCCCTGTGACCCCGAATTCGGAAAGATGAATGAATGATCAATGAAGCAAATGAGGCCTGCTATTATTTAGATGTTGCTGTGGTGACCTCTTGGATGAGTCGTCGATGCGCTCTTGGTGTAATTTTGGTCGGCCAGCCACTCCTGGGAAGGTTCTCCACTGTTCCATGTTTTCGTCATATTCGGATAATGGCTCTCACTGTGGTTTGCTGGAGTCCCAAATCTTTAGAAATAGCTTTATAACCTTTTCCAGACTGATAGATCTCAAGTACTTTCTTTCTTATTTGTTTCTGAATTTCTTTGGCTCTCGGATGATGTCTAGTTATTGAGGATCTTTTGGTCTGCTTCCCTATTTCAGGCAGGTCCTATTTAAGTGATTTCTTGATTGTAAACAGGTGTGGCAGTAATCAGGCCTGCTTGTGGCTAGAGAAATTGATCTCAGGTGTGATACACCACAGTTAAGTTATGTTTTAACAGAGGGGCAAACACTTTCTCACATAGGGCCATGTAGTTTTTGATTTTATTTTTAACTAATATTGATTAACTGAAAGTGTGACAAACATGCAAAAAGATTGGAAATCAGGAAGGGGTCCAACACTTTTTCACACCACTGTGTAATTATAAAATAGTTCATTCCTTTATCTTCTAAGCCGCTTATTCCCTAATTCAGGGTCACAGGAATCTGCTGACCAGAGAAAACCCCCGCAAGTGTGGAGAGGACATGCAAATTCTGCACAGACACCTGCCCCAGGAATCGAACCTGGGACCTTTTTTTGTGAGGCGATGGTGTTAATATCCGAACATGTCTAAATATTTCTAGGGTTCCAAAAGCTCCTTCAGAATTCAGAGGGATTGATTTACTAATTTAGCTGATGGTGGTGGTTGTTAGTCTAGGGTGCTGAAATTTGTTTTGTGATAATGTTAAGCTAAAATGATGTGTGTTTTAGCCCTACAAAATGCTGATTACTGACATTTTCAGTGTAGACATGCTTGATCTACTTATTTGCCGAATTATGTTGCTGGCGAACATTGCTGGCGACCTGTCCATGGTGTACCCCTGTCCCTCGCCCTATGTGAGCTGGGATAGGCTCCAGCAAGTCCCTGTAATCCCAGATAAGCAATAACTGGCATGACTTACAAACATGAATTAATTAATTCAGTTAACATTAGTTAGCACAGTCACCTAACAGCAAAAAGGTCTTGAGTTCGATTCACTGAGTCTTTCTGTGCGGAGTCTTTCAGTCGGTTTACTGTGTGGAATCTGTGTGTTTGTGTGTAGTTGTTTGTCTATGTGTGTCCCAATGTGTGCCTGGATAGGCTCCAGCAAACCTCCATGACTAAGTGGGTTAGAAGATAAATTAATGAATTTAATATCCTTTTAGGAGGCATGGTAGAGTAGTGGTTAGCACAATTGTTTTACAACAAGAAGGTCCGGGGTTTGATTACCAGGCTGGGGTCTTTCTGTGCAGAATTTGCATATTCTCCCTGTGCTTGTGTTGGTTTTCTCCGGGTATTTAGTTTCCTTACACAGTCCAAAACCATGTACGTTACGTTGATTGGTTATTCTAAATTGAGTGAATGTGTGTAGTTGTTTGTCTGTGTGTGGCCCTGCAATGGATAGGCAACCTGTTCAGGATGTACACCTACTTCTGTATTGTACTGGAAACCCTCTGACCCACAGTTAGGAAATTAGGGTTAGAAAGTGAATGAATGAATGAATGAATGAATGATATCCATTTACTGTAACACATCATTTATAAAATATTATATTTTCTGTGATTCCTTTTCCAGATTAGTCATCAATTATCCATCAATGTTCCTCCCTTAACCTTGAAGGGGAGTCGAACCACCTTTAGAAACTAATGACTTAATATGTTTATACTGATCTATTTATAAAATACAGGGTACATTCAATGTTGTAATTTATTTAAGAACGATTTATGTGGACTCATATTCTGCCTGAAATGCAGCAATATTCGTGGAAATAGCAGCAGTACCTCTGAATTGATTTCAACTAAAATATATATTTTTTAATTTAATTTTATATTTAATTTTATATTTTTTAATTTAGGACAAACAACAACAAAAGTACACCAGACCATTGGTTAACCATATGCCTTTAGTTTAGTTTAGTTTAGTTTAGTTTAGTTTAGTTTAGTTTTTTATTGATTTGCATTTTTTGTTTATTTATTCATTCATTCATACATTCATTCATATTATAACCCACTTATTCCCTAATTCAGGGTCAAGGGTCTGCTGTAGCCCAGTGCACATGGGCCAAGATGCAGGGGTACACCCTGGACATGGTGCCAGTTCATCGCTGAGCCACACATACAACAAAAAACAGATACACACCACACACACACTCCCTCACTCACACCTATGGGCAATTTTGAATCACCAATCAATCTAATGTATTTGGACTGTGGGAAGAAATCGGAGAAAGCCCATGCCATGCCCAAAAACCTAATATTTTTGTACTGTTGGAGAGAAACCACGCAAATGCAGGGAGAACATGCAAACTATGTTCTGAAACACCCCTTGCCTGGGGGTCGAACCCGGGATCTTATTGCTATGAGGCGACCGCACTAACCGCTACACCACCATGCCACCTTATTATATTCTAAAAGCTGGAGGCTTTGGAATAAGTCTATTCGGACGGATGAAAATAACATTTTAACTGCTGGTGGCCATTAGGAAGCTACAGATATGCCTTTCCTGTACTTACAGAAAAAAAGGGAGAAGCACGCATCTTGCCAGAAATGCATCTATGACAGTTATCTAAAGTGAAAGTCCAAATTAAAATGTGCTTTAAGGCAGTGCATTACATCAGTGCATGAGCAGTGCTGTGAAGTATCTGGAACAGATCCGTCTGCAACAGCATGGACCCACCAGGCAGAGAAATTACACTGAACTCAAACAATGCCCTTTCTTTTGTCTCAACATGGTTTTGTTCTGTCCAGGTTTCATCATATTCATTGTTCTTTATTGTCAGACCTTGTTCTATTTTTGGTATGGAGTTTCCTTGCCAAATTCTTCTCCTACCTAGTTCACATCAGACCTGATTTCTTGTTTCCAACCGGATCTAACCTTTGTCAGACTTTGTCAGTCTTTATCCTCCATATTTATTGCCAGGATTCGAAGTCTACCCCTTGTCAGAAATCCTTTATTTCTTAGTTTTTGTCAGAAATATTTCTTATTCCGTCAAGCATTTGTCCTAGATGGGTTCAGACCTGGTTCTTATTCTGTCAAGTTCTTGTCAACACCACTTCTTAAGCTGACCTGCCAAATGCTGCTCTTTTCTTGTTCTGTTTTGCTAGCAGGTTCTTACCCTACACAGATTTTTTTTATTTCACTTTTGCTAGACCGTCTGAAGCATTTCTTAAACATTCCTGGTTCCTGATCAGTCTAGTTCTCATCAAAACACGGGTTCTAGTTGTGTGCAGTTTTCTTTGCATGTCAAATCCATGTTGATTTAGATTCTACACCCGCATACTTGGTTATGTAGCTAGTTATGTTCTAGGTATGTTTTAATCTTGTATACCATATGTGTCAAACTCAAGGCCCGCTTCAAAGGTCTGAGTGTCTAAAAATAAATAGGTCAAAAGCGTGCTTTGACCAAAAACTACATTTCCCACGATGCCTGTCAACTATTATACCCGCGAAGTGACCGCCACTATGCGTCAGTGTTTCAATCAATGCTAACGAGTGGAATTCAGAAATAAAGAATGATCCCAAAATGTACAGGAAGCGAAAAGTTGATGCAGATGGAAGCCTGTTTCAAGAAAGACGGGAAGACGAATACAAGGAGAAAGACCGGTATGTCTTTTGTGTTATGAGGCGGTGTCGGTTGTCAAGGAGTACAATCTTGACAATAATTTCAATCTCAATAATTTATGTGTAACTGCCGTTGTAATTATTTAGTGTTTGCTGGTTTTATGTGTGTATGCAGACACACATTGTAATGAAACTATCAGTTGGATGCAAGGCTATGTTCAGCCTTTTTTTTAATTTGTCATACATGTTCTTAGCAGCTTACTACTGCTGATTTTACAGTAGTTAAGACCATTTTAATAGGCTTAATTATGCTATTTATTGTGTAATTTTTCAGAGTTTTTTTAGAGTTATTTATTATGCTTTTTTATGGATAGTTTGATCCATGATTGATGGAGTTATGTGGGTTTCATAAGCTGACAAAAGGATTTATGTTATAACAGAGCAACAAGCAAACATATTTTCTATGCAACTGTAATGAGCAAGAACTGATATAACTTGAATAAGTCATAAATTCAGAGTTATTTAACATTAAGGAGTAGTTACATTTATAAGTTACATCTGGCCCTTTGAGGACAGCCATTATGCTGATGTGGCCCTCGGTGAAACTTTTGAGTTTGACACCCCTGTTGTATACCGAATGTCCTGTTACAGTCGTATAAAGGTTAGTTTTAAAGGAACCGCTCCTAAAAGGTAGAAAATAAAGACAGAGTTTGTTTTAGATACTTTTAAGAGATGGGATGATGTGAAATTTTGGTCTTGGGGGTCTTCTGGAACCTATCCTTTGATAAAATAATTTTCAGTAGAAATTTAAGCCAGAGCTGCTGAATTTGGCTGAGGCCCAATCTGCCTTACCCACCACCTCACCCACCCACCCCAAAGAGGCACAATATTAATATTCATCATGGATTTGTACATCCGCTTTAGCTTTTGAAGACCAAAAATTAATTAGATGGCAGGAAATGTTTAACATACTATTTTGCATTTGGTGACTACATTTGCATGCTAATTAGGATTTAAAGTAATTGGTGTGTCATGAGTCCAGCAGTAATGAGGAGGAAGATGAGTGGACAAGACATGCAGCTGTGTGGTTGACCCTGCTGGGATATGATTGCTTTCTTTCATCTTCACCATCAATCATGTCAACGTCAAACTTTTGAATTGATATTTTTGAACGGTTCACTACAGATTTTCAGAATTTCACATACAAAATCCATCGTTACTTTATATATATAAAATGGCAGGTGTGTTTATGCATACCTTAAACAGGTATGCATGTATTCATTCATTCATTCTTCTTCTGTACTGCTTATTCCCTAATTTGGGGTCACAGGGGGTATGCAGGAGCCTATACCAGCGCTAAAATGGCAAGAGGTACATCCAGGACAGGTCACAAGTCCATCGTAGAGCCACACAGAGATCAACAACCACACACACACACCCACACACACACACACCCACACACACACACACACACACACACACACACACACACACACACACACACACAC
>JAOTRA010000037.1:2325784-2338775 GCA_026260255.1 Pseudolaguvia tuberculata | reverse complement strand
TCACAAATCACTCCTGCCACTCTTCTCCACCCGCTCCACCCTGCCTAAACTCTCTCACTTCTCTAACACACTCTCCATTACTTGGCATTGTTGACCCCAGGTATTTAAATGCCTCCACCTTCGTTACATATCCTCCCTGTAACCTCACCACTCCACCAGTCCCTAATCTCACAACAAATCACAATATTATCGTCCATGGAGACTCCTGTTTGACCTTATCTGACAAGATGTCCTTCACCATTGCAAACAAGAAAGGGTTCAGAATATTGGCTCCCTTTGGATCTCATGACAGCTACACATTCCAAAAAAGTTGGGACAGGTAGCAATAAGAGGCCAGAAAAGTATCATGTACATATACGAATCAGCTGGTGGACCAAATGTAAGTTATTTAGTTATTGAGTTTAAAGTTCTCATCATCTACAGTATCATCCAAAGATTCAGAGAATCTGGAACAATTTCTGTGTGTAAGGGTCAAGGCCGGAAGACCATACTGGATGCCAGTGATCTTCGGGCCCTTAGATGGCACTGCATCACATACAGGAATACTACTGTAATGGAAATCACAACATGGGATCAGGAATACTTTCAGAAAACATTGTCTGTGAACACAATCCACTGTGTCATTCACTGCTGCCGGCTAAAACTCTGTAGGTCAAAAAAGAAACCATATCTAAACATGATCCAGAAGCGCAGGCATTTTCTCTGATATACTCCCTTCCAGACAATGTGTCTTTGAGGGAAGACCTTGCATTTTCCAACATGACAATGCCAGACCACTGCATTTATTACAATATCATGGCTGCGTAGGAAAAGGATCGGGTACTGAAATGGCCAGCTTACAGTCCAGATCTTTCACCCATTGAAAACATTTCGCACATCATAAAGAGGAAGAACTAAGACAGTTGAACAACTAATAGCCTGTATTAGACAAGAATGGGACAATCCTATTCCTAAACTAAACTTGTCTCCTCAGTCCACACAGTACACACCAGTTTTCCACACAAAGTCCTGATCTTACCACCACTGAAGCCCTTTGGGATGAACTGGAATGGCGAATGACCCACTCCAGACCTCCTTACCTGACATCAGTGTCTGATCTCACTAATACTGTTGGAGCTGAATGAACATTGGACTGGAAGGTTTTACTAGAAGACTGGATCTTCATCAAATAGCAAAAATGGGAATCTGGAAGATGATGTTGGAAGTTTGTAATACCAACCAAATACTTTTGACAATATAGTGTAGATAATATTAGCATATTTCTATCTTGAAATTTTCTGTCTGGTGTATAAATAAACTTCAGTTAGGTCAGAGTCTTACTAGAACTTGAAGGCACTGCATTGCTTCCCAGTGAGATAGATTTTTATATACTTCTCTTGACCTATAAATCCTTAAATGATCTCGTGCAGCAGTACCTAATTGGACAGCTTGTGTCCTTCGATCAAATAATGTCTGTAAGTACTGCGCATTAATATTACTTCAGCAGGGGGCAGAGCTTTTCCCTACAAAGCCTCTAGATTAATGTTGAAGAATCAGACACAGGATCCTGAGCATCAGAGTATTATGGTGATCTGGTATGTTTATATGCTGGTCTTCCACACACACACACATTAATGGCACAGGGCTGCTGATGGACTAGTTGTTTCACATATAAGCAATCTTTTAAATATGAATTTCCCTGTTGTTCTCCTTTTGTTTGTGCTGTGATATTTATCATTCCAGCATTTTTTTTAGGCTTTATGATAACAGTTGGGCGATGTGGTAGCTAGTACAGTCACCTCACATCAAAAAGGTCCCTGGATTGATTCCATTTCAAGAGGTCTTTCTGTGTGGAGTTTGCCTGAACATGTTCCCAGTCATTGCAGGGCCACACATAGATAAACAACCACTCACACTCACTTCTATGGACAACTTAGACGTGTTTTTGTACAGGGAATATGCTGGACTACCCAGAGAGAACCCATGCAAGTGTGGAAGAACATGCAAACTTCTCACAGAAAGACTTCAAGCCCAGGATTCAAACCATAGATCTTCTTGTTCTGAGGTGAACATATAACACCTTTAATTCATCATGAGAAATGTCTCATCTATAAAGAATAACTGATTTTTTTTACTCAGTAAGCTTGTTTATACTAAGCTAATGATGTAAAGCAAAAAGTGAGTTTCTCAAAGGGCAATTAACAGAATCAGGCAGCAGGAAAAGGTGTTCGCACAGGCAGGTCATTTGTCTCGTTTCGGAACTCAACGTTCTTGTTGTTCTGGGATCACAGATGAAAGGGGTTTCTTTTTCTCATGAGCTATCTATAAACAGCTGGGTGACTGAGCATGCCTTTTTATCATCGAGTGTGAGATCCCAGGACGGGGCGACAAGCCTGAGCCTTTAGTGATGAAGTGACCTAGTAAACAAACCTAGTAAGAAACAGAGACAGACCGAAAAAAAAGTACATTATACACCATGGAGAACTAAAAAAATTGTAAAAATAAATAAATAAATAAAATAAAATAATAAAAACAAAAGCAGGTCAACGTTTTGAAGGTGGATAAAAATGTCTAAAATTTTGTTTGAGTTCAATGTGAGATATCTCTTCATTCAGCTCCAACAGTATTAATGAGATTAGACACTAATGTCAGGTAAGGAGGTCTGTGGAGGGTCAATCGCCATTCTAGATCATCCAAAAGGGGTTCAAGGGTTCGAGAGCATGACTTTGTGTGGAGCACTGGTGTTTGTTTCACTTTAATAATAACCCAGCATGTGATAATGAAGGTCAGGGTTTCAAAATGGCCATTAAAATTGGACAAGCAGATTTTGAAAAAGCGATCAAGCCAATGTCTTCTGAGTATAAATAGACAATTCTGTTCATAATTCTGTC
Organism: Pseudolaguvia tuberculata; assembly: GCA_026260255.1. Classification (NCBI taxonomy): domain Eukaryota; kingdom Metazoa; phylum Chordata; class Actinopteri; order Siluriformes; family Sisoridae; genus Pseudolaguvia; species Pseudolaguvia tuberculata. The sequence goes on along the minus strand of JAOTRA010000037.1, from coordinate 2,335,905 downwards.
CTGAGGAGACGAATAACGACTCCTTTGGAGCAATCTGGTGTGGTGGCATGAGGGACATGACATCTCTTTACGTAACTGAGAGTTTCCATTTTGGTCGTTCATTCTAACATTGTATTGACTGGTGACACTAAAGATCCTTAAAGTACACACCACTGTGCCGGACTGTGTCATGGTTCCTGAAATGCCAACAGGAACAAGCATGTCAAAGTGCAGCCATACTCAACCTCATGACTGACCAGAATGTGGGAGTGCCCAATCATCTTTGATGAAGGGTGGACATAGAGTTGGTGAAAATCCTCAATGGTCGCCTTTTATAATACTCTGATAATAAACTGTTAAAAAGTATCTAATATTCACAGCTTGGTAAAGCCCATTGAGTCCATTTTTGCAAAGACATTTTTGCTCTGTGATGAGCATCCTGGGCGCGCTGCGGTGTGCGGTGGCGTGCGCACGGGCTCGGCTGCACTTTATAAGTAGGCAGCATTTTTCCTAGGGTTGTTGGAAGATTGCCTATTCTAGTCTGTTAAGTCAAGTCTGTTTCTCGTTTTTTTTTCATGCCTACTTAAGTATCTAGTTTTCTGTTTTTTTTGGGGGGGGGGGGGTTAATAAAATAAAATAAAAATTAATAACTTTAATAAAATGGACCTTTTTTCATCACCAATCCTGCGTCCTTACCCCCGAGTCATTAAAGAATGATCCAACCATATTGGCACCCAGCGGATTGCCGGACGTTTGTGCGGGAATGTGTGTTTTTTTTACGCCATGCCCAGGATCATATTTGTGTTTGATGGAGAAGGCACTGGACTGGGTAGCTCAACCCTGGGACTCAGGGAGGACCTCCTCTACCTCTTCTTCACCACTTGTGACTCCCTCACCCCAGTGGAGGCCGCTGTCTTTCTGGCACACCTTGAGATGTGTCTGGTGAGGTCAGTTTTGGTCGAGGAGCGTCCACCTGGTCCGAAGGTGGTCGAGGAGCGTCCACCTGATCTGGAGGGGGTCGAGGAGTGTCCACCTGGTCTGGAGGTGGTCGAGAAGCGTCCGCCTGGTCCGGAGGTGGTTGAAGAGCGTCCGCTTGGTCCGAGGTGGTCGAGGAGCGTCCGCCTGGTCCGGAGGTGGTCAAGGAGTGTCTGCCTGGTCTGGAGGTGGTCAAGGAGTGTCTGCCTGGTTGGAGGTGGTCGAGAAGCATCTGACTGGTCCAGAGGGGGTCTGGGGGCCTCGTCCTGCTCCGAAGGTGTTCTTGGGCCCTTGTTCTGCTCCTGGAGAGGCCTGGGGGCATGGTTCTGCTCATGAAGAGGCCTGGGGACCTTGCCCTGATCCTGTCACAAAGGCTAGGAAGCCTCGCCTCGATCCTGTCATGGAGGCTAGGAAGCCTCGCCTCGCCTCGATCCTGTCATGTAGGCTAGGAAGCCTCGCCTCGATCCTATCACTGAGGCTAAGAAGCCTCGCCTCGATCCTGTTATGGAGGCTACGAAGCCTCGCCTCGATCCTGTCCCAGAGGCTCAGAAGCCTTGCCTCAATCTTGCCCTTTCGGGGTACTGGATCATTCATGGACCTGGACCCCCATTGTCCCTTCTGTGTTTACAAGACTGAGTTCTCTTTTCTTTTCTTTTCTCTTCAGTGTTTGTTTTAGATTCTATTAGATTGTTTTAGATTGTTTTAGTTCTGTTTACTGCCTCATCCTTGTTTTGTTCTGTGATTGTCTTGTCTTGTGTCTTTTTCCATCTGCCCTTCTCGTCTTGCTCTCCTCCTGGTTCTGGTTCTCGTCTTGTGTTCTGTCTCGTTTCTCGCCCCGTCTTCTGGTTCCTAGTCCTCTTGTGCCGATGTCCTGTTTCTTGCTCTGGTTCTCATCTCGTTCCCTTTCTCGCTCTGGTTCTCATTCTCATCTCAATTCCATCTTTCGCCCTGGTTCTCGTCTCGGTTCCCTCTCTTGCCCTGGTTCTCATCTTGTTCCCTCTCTCTCCCTGGTTCTCGTCTCGTTCCCGCCCTTGTTCCTGTCTTGTTCCCTCTCTTGCCCTGGTTCTCGTCTCAGGCCCCCTCTCTCGCCTTGTTCTGGTTCTCGTTTCAGGTCCCTCTTTCGTCTCGTTCTGGTTCTCGTCTCAGGTCCCCTCTCTCGTCTCTCTCTGGTTCCCGTCTCAGTCCCCTTTCTCGTATCGCTCTGGTTCCCGTCTCGGTGCCCTCTCTCGTCTCACTCTGGTTCTTGAATCATGCCCCTGTCTCGTCTCACTTTGGTTCCCATCTCAGTCCCCTTTCTCGTCTCGCTCTGGTTCTTGTCTCGTGCCCCTGTCTTGTCTTGCTCTTGTTCTGGCTCTCGTCTAGTTCTGGATTCTCGCCTCGTGCCCCTGTCTCGTCTCGCCTTGGTTCTGGTTCTCGTCTCGTGCCCCTGTCTCATCTTGCTCTGGTTCTAGTTCTCGTCTCGTGCCCCTGTCTCGTCTCGCTAGGGTTCTTGTCTCGTGTCCCTCTCTTTCTTCTGGAGGGTCCACCTAGGAGAACACCAGGAAGCGTTTATAGAGGGGATAACACACCCTCCTCTGTGATGAGCGTCCCTGGCGCAGCTGAGTCTCGTCTTGCACTTATTGCGTACACTTTATAAGCTGGCAGCATTTCTCCTAGGGTTGTTGGATCATTGCCCTTATTTGCCCTTTATGCCCTGTTTCCCAATTCTCGTCGGATCTTGTAACTTTTTGATCTAGTCTAGTCTAGTCTAGTCTGTTAAGTCAAGTCTGTTTCTCGGTTTTTTTCACGCCTAGTCAAGTATCTAGTGTTCTTTTTTTTGTTATCACTTTAATAAAATGGACCTTTTTTCACCTCCAACCCTGCGTTTGGGTGCACTCCTTACTCCCAATCCTACTCCCCGCTTCCGTCATGACACCTTGAGCTTCATCTCTGACTATTAATGGATCAATGAGGTCTCAGGTGTGTATAAAAGGAACCCCAGTACACTAGACCTTCACATCAACTGCAACTAGACCTCTGCAAACATACCTAAGATTCACTCTGACATAAAAGTGTTGATTATGAAGAGGTTGAAGACCAGATCCACTGCTGATTTTGCAGATACCTTAAATGTGTCACAGCGTCAAGTACAGAGGATAAAAAAAGATTTGAGGAGACTGGAGACGTTTTTGACAGGTCAGGCAGAACCCGCAAGACAACTGCTTGAGAGGCCCATTTGTTGGTTTGAAGTTCCAAGACCAGCCCATTTTAAACTGCAGCAGAGCTCCACGAGACCTGGTCACCTGATGTCCCTGTGCCAACCAAACAGTTTGTCGAATTCTGTCTAAAATTGGCCTCCATGGTCGAATCAGTGCCCAGAAGCCAGCACTAATCAAAAAACTATTGTGATATAGGATTTAGGGAATACAAAGATAATCTTTATTAGTTATACAATTAAAAGTATAAGAATAGTCCAAATTTTTACATAAGGATAGATAAAAATACGCACCACATCAGGAAATCAATATCCATCCTGCAGTTTTTAAATAAAGAAATAATGTTCAGGGTTGTTGGCAGAGTTGCTTTTCTGTCTTGCTGTGATTCATATGAAAATTATTCTTTTCTTTCATTTTCACAGTTCATATATGAAATTTATCAAAATAAAGTAGTTTTCTCGGTCTGGTTTCTGTCTTATAGTTTCTTGTGTAAAATAAAAGCGCAAAAGCTAGAAATCAAATCCATAATTTACAAATCAGAATATTTTTTAAAAAGTATGGCTAGGTGGCATGGTGTTGTAGTGGTTAGCACTCACAACAAGAAGGTCCAGGGTTTGATTCCTGGCCAAGGGTTTTTTCTGTGCAGAGTTTGCATGTTCTTCCACCTTTGCGGGTTTCTTCTGGGTAATTCAGTCTCTTCCCCCAGTCCAAAAACATGTACTTTAAATTGATTGATGGCTATAAATGGCCCATAGGAGTAAACTTGTGACTCTGTGATGGATTGGTGTGGTGTACCCCTGCCTCTCACCCAATTTACGCTGGAATAGATTTCATCAGACCCCTGTGACCCCGAATTAGGGAATAAGCAGGTTCAAAAATTAATGAGTGAAAGTATGTCTCCCAAAACATTATTTGCTAATGAATGTTAGATAAATGAATTTAATTTAAGGTACCACTTATTTATCAACTTCTATCAGGTTTATTCCCTAATTCTGGGTCACAAGGGTCTGCTTGAGCAGATCCTCGCACACATAGGGCGAAAGGCTGGGCCCGCACATAGCTGAACAATCATGCACACATACACACACACACACACACACACACACACACACACACACGGAGCAATTTAGAATCATCAATCAACCTATTGTACATGTTTTTGGACTGGGGGGGAACCGGAGTACTGGGAGAACATGGAAACTCAACACAAAAAGATCCTTTGCCCAGGAATTGAACCCAGAACCTTCTTGTTGTGGAGAGACCGTGCTAACCATTACACCACCGTGCCGCCCGTGTACCATATACAACATTTTCTGAATGGTTCTTCTGATATTTCCATAATGTACTTAATGCTTCTTTTAATTGAGTTCAACAGCGGGAACCATGTAATCATTAAGACTTTCGAAACATGTGACATGGTTCCTAGTGTCATCTTGCAGAGTTGTTTAGGTTTAAAGAAACCTTGATGAAAAATTATTTTCTCCAAAGGTGTCAGACAAATTCAAAACTGTTGCTTAGCATTTTCTTTTTAATATCCAGACCTGGGCAAAAATTCCGCATCAACCTTTCACGTCTCAGCACTTAGAACATTCTTAGAAATAGAACGTGATGTTCCTTGTCTTTTTTATACACAGTTTCTTGTCTAAAAGTCCAATTCTACAGAGAACACGAAGGTTCCTACGGAGAGATAACAAATACTGACTGGTTTGCAAATGATTCCTGGCGGTGAATTTTTTGTTAACTTGGTTAAGCAGTTTGCCTCTTAAAATTTGCTGTCAATATATTTTGCTTGTAATCCAATGTAGTCCAAAGTTGCATAACTTTTCTTCATTTCACCAGTATGCATACAGTAAGTCAGTTGTTTGCCTTCATGGTCGCCATCTCCATTCAAAACCTGCAATTACAGTTATTATTAGAAATCTTCTCCTAACAATTGTTCAGTTCAGATGTATGCATGTGATTGTTTTGAGATGTGTATATGTGTGTGCGGGCTGTCAGTCACCGGACCAGTGTAGATACCACACCTTGCAATCCGAAATTTAAGATTTTCAACCCTAAATAGATTTTAAAGAAAAAAGCATTACAATAAATCATGCAAGGAAACCTGCAAATATTATGATTATTCATTCATTCATTCATTCATCTTACAACCTGCTTATTCCCTAATTTGAAGTCACAGGGGTCTGCTGGAGCTTATCACAGCGCAAATAGGGTGACATGCAGGGGTGCCAGTCCATTGCAGGGCCACATATAGACTAACAACCACACACACTCACTCTTATGAACAATTTCGACCACCATACTAAGAACTACGCCACTGCCCTTTCGGGACAACATACCATATAAGGAAGAAGGTCCCAGGTTCGTTTCCCAGGTGAGGGGTCTTTCTGTATGGAGTTTGTATGTTCTCTGGGTATTCCAGTTTCCTCCCACACTTCAAAAACATGTACAGTAGATTGATTGGTGAGTCTAAACACACACACAGACTGAGCAGCATGAGCAGCATGAGTCAGGAGCCAGCAGCCACTTTAGCACCTATGAGATCTCCCTAAACTGTATAAAAAAAAGGGAGGAGTCAGTGAGGCATAGCAGGATGGCACTAATGAAACAGACCTCAGAGGGTGGTCCTCACATTAAAAAGCTACTTTTAAATTCTAAGGCAACAGTGCTAACCACTAAAGCCCACATAATAATACTGTCAGATGCAGGGTGTCATTTGTGCGCTTTTATCCTGCTTACGTTTGAGCCCGCTTATTTCTGAATTCAGAGTCATGGGGGTCTGCTGCGCCTATCCCAGCACACATAGGGCGAGAGGCGGGTGTACACCCTGGACGGGTCGCCAGTCCTTCTCAGAGAAAATACGTCCTGCTTACGTTTGAGCCCACTTATTCCTGAATTCAGGGTCACGGGGGTCTGCTGCGCCTATCCCAGCACACATAGAGCGAGAGGCGTGTGTACACCCTGGACGGGTCGCCAGTCCTTCTCAGAGAAAATACGTTATATTGGCAAAAGTTTTTGGTCACCTGAGCATCACAAACATATGCAAAAATTTTCTTTCAGATTGATTCCTATCTTAACTTTTGGATGAAGCTCCGTCTTCTAGTAAAACCTTCCGGTCCAATGTTGTGCTTGAATACGAGATATCATCATTCATACATTCATTCATCTTCTTACCCGTTTATTCGGAGTCATGGGCATCTGCTGGAGCCTATCTCAGCCTCACAAGAGGCATGGATACACCCTGGACGGGTCACCAGTCCGTCTCAGGACAACACAAAGACAAACAACCATTCAGACTACATTCACTCCTATGGACAATTTAGAATCACCAATCCACCTAATCTGCATGTTTTTGGACTGTGGGAGAAAACTAGAGTACACAGAGGAAACCCACACAAGTGCAGGGAGAACATGCAAACTTAACTCCGCACAGAAGTATCCCTGAGAATTGAACCCAACATTCTTGTTTGAGGTGACCATGCTAACCACTACGCCACCGCGCCGCCAACATGCGAGATATCCCTTAATTCCATTCCAGTTCATCCCAAAGGGGTTCAGTGGTGGTAATATTAGGACTTTGTGTGAAACACTGGTGTTTTTTTACTCTATTAATAATCCTGCATTTCATAGTGGAGGTCAGGGGTTTTGTGCTCAGGGTCATTGTCATGCTGAAACAGTGTTTGTTAGTTCCAGTGAAGGCATAATGTAATGCTACAACATAAAACAAACATACTAGACCAACTGTGGGCTTCCAGATTTGTAGCAACAGTTTGGAGAGGAACCACATCTGGTTCTGATGGTCAGGTGACCAGAGACTTTTGGCAATATAGTGTATATATAAACAGTGTAACATCTAGGAAACATTTTTTGGCTTTTTTTATCTATACTGCAGAGCTTTACAATTCAAGAACAATGTTTGTATCACAGCTTTTATTGTCTAGCTCACTGAACCACATCAGGACTCCGGGCAAACTTTATCATGATGAAATCAAACTGCAACTTAAAGACAAAATAAGTAGTAACTAAGTTGCACGAGGAGGACAAAAAGTCTTTCTTGTCGGATGACTGACATGCTCTAGCTCACATATTCCACAGCCGCACTTTTTCAACCGACCCAGTCAATCACCATAAATTAAATCCGACATCCTACGTAGGATTTGACACTATATTATTCCTTCATCACAGACAGACATCCGTCAGCACTGCGCAGATGCGGGATTTACATAGTAATAGGAACTCATGCTCCAGCTCGAAACCAGAACCGGAGATGTAGAAAGAGCTTGAATTGAAATGCTTTATTTCTTTAATTACACGTGTGAATCAGAGGAACTGATGACAGGCAGGAATCTGTCAATGCATGTCTCGGATGAGTAGCTTAAAAGGACACGCCTTTAACCAGGAAGGCGTTCAGATGGAAATGAGGACTTTAAAAGTACAAGCTGGTTGATTCCTGCTTAGAATGAAAAAAAAGAGAGAGAGAGAGAGAGAGATAGAGAGAGAGAGAGAGAGAGAGAGAGAGAGAGAGAGAGAGAGAGACGAGAGAGAATAAAGGCAGCTTGCCAGGATGAATCACTGATTCTAATTGGTCAAGAACATCTGGATCAGTTTTCGGACAGTAGTCCAGCTGCTGAGATGTTTTTGTTTCCATAGTTACATGTTGCTTTCAAAAACATTTGTATACGGAGTTGCTGCTTTGTGTGGGTTTTTTTCCATTTTTCCATTTTGGATAGTTCATTCATTCATCTTCTTACCCGCTTATTCTCAAATTCTGGGTTACAGGGGTCTGCTGTTGCCTATCCCAGCACACATAGGGCGAGAGCCGGGGGTACACCCAGTCCATCGCAGGGCCACACATAGACAAACAACCGGTCACACACAATCACTACTATGGACAATTTAGAATCACCAATCAACCTAATCTGCATGTTTTTGGACTGTGGGAGGGAACTGGAGTACCCGGAGGAAACCCACGCAAGCGCGGGGAGAACATGCAAACTCCACACAGAAAGATTCCTGGCCCAGGAATTGAACCTGGGTCTTGTTGTGAGGTGACCGTGCTATCCACTACACCACCACGTCGTCCTTGGATAGTTTCGATTTTTTTAATTTTCCCTTAATTACCTCGTTACAGGGTTTATTTCACATAGCTACCTCTTAAGATTGCATTAATTTGCCTTCATTCATTCATTCAAATTCTATCCCGCTTATTCTCTAATTCATGGTCATTGGGGTCTGCTATTGATTTTTCCATTTGTAAGAAACGATTAAGACAATTTGGACAATTCAGTAATGTAATTATCTATATATAACTATAATTATTCAGTACAGTAATTATCATTACTCATAAAACAAAGTTAATAAGTAATTTTTAATAATCATTCATTCATTCATTCATTCATTCACTCATTAGCTTAATCGCTAATTCGGGAGCACGGGGGTCTGCTGGATGATGAACAACAACACACACACTTTTATGGGCAATTCAGAATCACCAGTTAACTCAATGCATATATGTGCACTGTCTGAGTAAACCAGAGTGGCCAGGGAAAACCCATACCAGCACAGGTAAACATGCAACTCTGCACAAAAAGACCCGAGGCTTGGGAATCGAACATTTTTGCTGTGAGGGTGCTGCCTAATTAATTAATATAATTGATGTCATGATTTGATTGAGGAAGTCAATACCACATTTCCACATGAAGAAACCATAAATCTATGACTCTTCTTCTCCTTGATAAATGGTCTGAGCTTCATGTTTTCCTGTGGGTTTGAAAATATCCTGGATGGTGAAATGTCTCTGAGACACTTCTGCTGGATTCTGCATGAGGTTGTTTCTTTAGCTGGTTATCATCTGCTCATCTAGAACTTATAACATTGTTTATTATATGACAGAATTTTATGAGTCACAGCAGATGTCTGACTTGTACCTCAGTGTGAACCATCATACCTGACCTACCTGCCTATGTGCGTGTAGGTTTTTAGTGTTACTTATTGGTAATTATTTCTTACAGTTTAAAGGATGACTGATAATCGATTTTTAACGTTTTCAGATATTGTTTTGTTAAGCACAGTCCAAAAACATGCAGATTAGGTTGATTGGTGATTCTAAATTGTCCATAGGAGTGAATGTGTATGTGAAATGTGTGTGTGAACGTGTTTGTCTATGTGTGGCCCTGAGATGGACTGGCGACCCATCCATGGGGTTCCCATGACGCTCGCCCTATGTGAGCTGGGATAGGCATAAGCAGACCCCCAGTGACCCAGAATTAGAGAATAAGTGGGTAAGAAGATGAATGAATGAATGAATGAATGTTTTGTTAAGGTCAGATCCACCGATATATGTTTTCAAGAATTGCTTTAGTTAATTTAGTTAACAATTAAATATCAGCAAATTACGTGACAATTTCTGTTCAGATGGCAGAGTAAAACACATTAAAGTAGCTAAAATATTTTTTTTCAGATTTCCGGTTCTTTGCTGATATTTTAACGTACACTACCTGACCAAAAAAAAAAAGTTGCCACAAATACCACGGCAAAATCAAAGCTAAAGGCGCTTTAACAAAATATTATATTATAATTGATTTGGCTCTGGAATTGTTTCGATAAGCTACTGCAATGACACAAGATTTATTTCCAACCAATGTTGCATTTTTTTTTTCACCAAGATCTTTGCCTTGATGATGGTCGAGTCTGCTGCACAAAGCCTTCTCCAGAACATCCCAAAGATTTTCTATGGGCCAATTCATGTGTGAAAATAATGTCTCATGCTCCCTGATTCACTCTTTTACAATTTGAGTAATGGCGTAGTGGTTAGCATGGTCGCCTCACAACAAGAAGGTCCCGGGTTCGATTCCTGGGCCGGGGATCTGTGCTGAGTTTGCATGTTCTACCCCTTTTAAATTGCTTATAGGAGTGTGTGTGTGTGTGTGTGTGTGTGTGTGTGTGTGTGTGTGTGTGTGTGTGTGTGTGTGT
>JAOTRA010000037.1:2311528-2323131 GCA_026260255.1 Pseudolaguvia tuberculata | reverse complement strand
AGCATGACAATGACCCTGAGCACAAAACCCCTGACCTCCATTATCACATACTGGATTATTATTAGAGTTAAAAAACAGTGTTCCACACAAAGTCCTGATTTTACCACCACTGAACCCCTTTGGGATAAACTAGAACACAGATTGCACTCCTTACTTGAAGTTAATATAAATTAAAAAATCAAACCAAAAATATATTGATTGTGTCGTGGTGTAGAATTCGCAAACCGAAAATCTGTGGCTAGCAAAACAAATCTACTCTATTTCCACTCCTTATAACTTGTTGCCTTCTGTTACCATATGTCGAAGGCGTCTGGTAAGCAAAGCTGGCAATCGACCGCAAAACACTAAATCCATCACCGCTTAACGGTCCAGAACAGCCCTAGCGCTGTATCTGGTGAGCTGATTAGTGTGATGGCGTAAGGCTGTGTCAGGCATATGATGCCGGCTGGAGCGGAATAGTACTTGTCTGTCTCCAAAGGGTCATAACGTGCCCCATGGCCTGTGTAGCCACTGAATGTGACTTTACACACGGCCACTTAATGATGTATTCCAATGTCTCTTACCGTCACACCTAATAAACTTCAGCTAGCAGCCTGAACGCTAGTCAACTGCTAATGTGCCACAAGTGCAAAGAGATGGCCAAGAAATGATAGTCAAATTCCCAAGGATGGAATCCAGCGGTAAAAGCTTAGTTCTTTGTTTTTACACTACATATTTAATCATTATTAAAATATTTAGTTATATATTATATATAAATTAAATAAGAAATTAAAAAAATATTATATTCATTCATTCATTTATGCACAGAGAAAACCCACACAAGCAAGGAGAGAACTTGCAAACTAAACACAGAAAGACCCCCGGCCGGGAATCGAACCCGGAACTGTCTTGTTGTCAGGCAACCATGCTAAATGCTACGACATATTCTATATATACTAGTGACCTGCCCAGGATGTACTGCTGCTTCTAACCCCTTTCGCCACTGGGATAGGCTACAGCAGACCCCTGTGTGACCCCAAATTAAGGAATAAGCGGGTTAAAAGATGAATGAACGAATGAATGAATGAATGAATTATTCCAATACGACATTGGATTTTCCATACCATTAATTATGAATGAATGAATGCTAATCAGGAAACATGAACGTAGCTATTAAATGCACAACTAGTATGCGTGTGTGTGTGTGTGTGTGTGTGTGTGTGTGTGTGTGTGTGTTTCCAGACTCCTAACCTGAGCTGATTAGCATCCCAGATGGGTCGCATGCCTCATGACAGTCACGCTGTGGTGCTAATTAGCAGAAACTCTCCGGGGAATGTTAACGGCTGCGTGCCCACTTCAAGCTCAATCCTCATCTTTATGCGAAAGCTTTTGTGATATGATGTGCAGTCGAAACTAGTCACATCTACACACAATCGTAGACATGCAGCAAGTGACAAACAAAAAGGTTACAATTGATTTTTGGCCCAAGTTAATAATGTCTGAGATGAAGTGAAGAGTGACACGGATACTTGATACCTTCCGCAAGACAAATCGAACAAGTAGTGTCATTGTGGGTTCCGACGTAAGTGGTTGACTGTTGGAATCAGTAATAATTATTCATTCATCCATCCATCCATACATCCGTCCATCCATCATTTATACCTGCTTATTCCTAATCAAGGTTAATGGGATATATTGGAGTCTATCCCAACTGTCATAGGGTTAAAGGCAGGGGTCAAACTGAACAGATCATCAAAGGTTGACATACAAACAACCCAGAATCACCCATCAACCTAACAGACATGTAGAAGGAAACCGGAAAACCTGGAGTAAACCCAGCATGGGTAAGCATGGGGTTAGAACTTGCAAAGATCACACAGAAAGGCCCCTGTGAGGCAACAGTGCTTAAGCCACCATGTTGTCTGGTGGTAAGCAGTGAGTGGTGCGAGGAATAAGTGCTGATTAGATCAAGGATGATTTGTAATCGGTTCTAGGGATTGGTGGTGATCATTGAGCTGGTTTTGTGGTTTTGTGAGTTCAATGATTATTTGTTCATTTCAGTGGTAGTCTGTAAAATGGTTCTTGGGATCAACTGTGACTAGAAATTGGTTTTTGGGATACAATTTGATCAGCAAGTGATTCTAAAAGTGAGCGGTTCTAGAGATTACTGATTGCTAGGATCAGTAGTAGTCAGAAAGTGGTTGTCGTATCAATCGTGACAAGTGATGGATTTCTTTTTTTGAGATCAGTTGTGATTATTGATTGTAGAAGTGGTGCTGATACGTGAATTGGATTGTATGACGTTTGGATTAGTGATTAATTATCATAGTATTACGGACAGTAGTGATCACTTAGTTGTTGGATTAGTTGTTAGGATCAGCAATGATTGGCTATATTTACACTTATACATTTTATCGCTTTTTTGTACAACTGAGCGATTGGGGGCTAATGGCCTTGCTCACAGGCCCCAAATCGCCCCCATCTTTCCAATGCCTTAATCACTAAGCTACTTCATGCCCATAAATTGGTGGCGATCAGCAAGTAGTTATCGAGATCTCTGTTGGTTTGCAGACAGTGGTTTGATTCCCATCTCTAACAAGCAACCACTGTGGGACCTGGAACAAGGCCCTTAACTTCCAATTGATCAGTTGTAAAAAAGAAATAAAATGTTAAGAGCGTCTGCCAAGTTCTGTAAGTGTGAATGTGCCATGCTGGAGATTTTTTTTAGGGTAAATATGGACCAGTGCTCAGATTTATGTTCTGTTTCTGATTTATGGACGATTAAAAAAGCTTTGATGGATCACTTTCATAGTATATGATGGCAATGATCCAAAAGTCCTGTCCATGAAAGGTTAATTATCTTCATCTCCAGCAGCTATGCATGAACGCATGGAAGATTACCCTTCCTTACATTATTGTTTCTTTCACAGTCACCAGAGTTTCACTGCAAGATGCTAATCTGATGCACAGTGGGGCAGACCGAGGGCTATTCTGTCAGTTCTACTCCAGTTGGTGCTGGTCAAGATAAGGCTTCTCCACTTTCTTGCTCAAGTGTTGTGCCCATAGTTAATAATGTAATTATACATTACATACAAATTAAATTAATCAATATTAATCAGCATTAGTCTCACTTGTGATATTTTGTAATAATAATAAAAGGTTTATTTTTATTAGAAATAAAAATTATTTATTTTTATTGGAAATAAAAATAAACAGAAATAAAGTTTTATAAGACGAAAAGAACAGAGAAAATATTCCAGATTCAATAAAAGCAGCCTAAACCGGAAATTATTTAATTAATTAATTTTCTGCAAAGGTAAAAAAACACAAGAACATCTTTTGTAAAACATAAATAAAATTAAAGTTTACTATAAAAATAATTTAACAGCCTAAATATGTAATCAAAGTATTATTTTGAAATGAAATTGTAATTATTTGGATTGAATACAGAAAGATTACACTTTAACCCAGCCATTAGGGTTGCACAAGCCAGTGCATTCTTAGTGCTGGTCCCAAGCTCGGATAACTGAGGAGGGTTGCGTTAGGAAGGGCATCCAGCATAAAACTGTGCCAAATCAAATATGTGGATGAATAAGAATCTCATACCGGATCGGTCGAGGCCCGGGTTAACAACGACCGCCACATGTACTGTTAGCCGACAAGGTATCTGTGGATATTGGGCTACCGTTGGCCAAGGGAGGAGAAAGAGAGGAGGAAGATGTCTACAGAGGTAGCAGACGAAGGAGAAGTGTAGGAGAGTGGGTGGGTTAGGGTGAGTACTTTAAATGTTGGTACTATGACTGGTAAAGGGAGAGACTTAACTGATGCGTTTACCTATTGACAAATTGTAACTGTATAAGAGTGGAAGAAGTTGCACACAGGTGGACTATATTTTGTGCAGGAGAGGTAACCTGAAAGAGATTGGGGACTGTAATGTGGTGGCAAGGGGTAGTGTAGCTAAAGAGCATCGGATGGTGGTCTGTAGGATGGCTTTGGAGTTTAGGAAGAGGAACAGAGAGGACAGAAAAGAGAATAAGATGGTGGAAGCTGAAGGAGGAAGACTTAAGTATGAGATTCAGGGAGGAGGTTAGTCAGGGGCTTGGGGAAGAGTTGTTGAAGGATTGGGCAATGACTGCAGAAGTGATAAGGGAGACCGCTAGGTTGTTGGTGTGACATCTGGAAAGGGAAAAGAAGACAAAGAGACGTATTGGTAGAATGAGGAAGTGCAGGAAAGTATAAGGAGAAAAAGGTTGGTGAAACAGAATTTGGGTCGGCAGAGAGGAGAAAAGTAGATAGGAGTAAAAGGAGATGAGGCAACAGGTAAAGAGGGAGGTGGCAAAAGATAAGAAAAAGATTGGCAAGGCAGAGAGACAGAGATGGAAAGGATGTACAGCCAGTTAGAGTTATAAAAGATACAGATGGAAATGTGTTGGCTAGTGAGGAGAGTGTGTTGAGAAGGTGGAGAGAGTTTTCTGAGCAGCTGATAAATGAGGAGAATTAGAGAGAGAGAAGGTTGGATGATGTGGAGATGGTGGAGCAGGAAGTGGATAGGATTAGTAAGGCAGAAGTGAGAGCAGCTATTAAGAGGATGAAGAGTGGAAAGGCTGTTGGACCAGATGACATTCCAGTAGAACCTTGGAGATGTTTGGGAGAGATGGCAGTGGAGTTTCTGACTACGTTGTTTAACAGGATTTTGGAAGGCGAGAGGATGCCTGAGGAATGGAGGAGTGTTCTGGGACCAATTTTTAAGAATAAGGGAGATGTGCAGACGTGCAGTAACTACAGGGGAATAAAGTTAATGAGTCAGACGATTAAGTTATGTGAAAGAGTAGTGGAAGCTAGGCTGAGGGAAGAGGTGGCCATCTGTAAGCAACAGTATGGTTCCATGCCAAGGAAGAGTACTACAGATGCAATCTTTGCTTTGAGGATGTTGATGGAGAAGTATAGAGAAGGCCAGAAGGAGTTGCATTGTGTGTTTGAAATATCTGAAAAAAGAGTACGACAGGGTTTTAAAAGAGATGTTTTGGTATTTCATGAGAAAGTCAGGTGTAGCAGAGAAGTATGTGAGTCTGGTGCAGGACATGTATGTGGACAGTGTGACAGCAGTGAGGTGTGCTGTAGGAATGTCGGACTGGTTCAAGGTGAAGGTGAGATCGACCTGGTTCAAGGATCTGCTCTGAGTCCTTTTTTGTTTGCAGTGATGATGGACAGGTTGACAGATGAGGTCAATGGGTCTCCATGGATTATGTTTACAAATGATATTGTGATTTGTGGTGAGAATAGGGAGCAGGTTGAGAAGAATGTGGAAAGGTGGAGGTTCGCGCTGAAGAGAAGTGGAATGAAAGTCAGCAGGAGTAAGACAGAGTACATGTGTGTGAATGAGAGTGAAGGCAATGGAGTGGTGAGGTTGCAGGGAGAAGTGGTAGTGAAGGTGGAAGAGTTCAAGTACCATGGGTCTACAGTGCAAAGTAATGGAGAGTGCATTAGAGAATTGAAAAACAGAGTTGAGGCAAGGTGGAGAAGAGTGACATGAGGGATTTGTGATAGATGAGTTTCGGCAAGAGTGAAAGTTGATAGGACTGTAGTGAGACCTGCAATGTTGTACGGTTTAGAGACAGTGGCGTTGTCAAAAAGACAGGAGGAGGTGACTGTGGCAGAGCTGAAGATGTTGAGATTTTCATAGGGAGTGATGAGGATGGAAAGGATTAGAAATGAGTTCATTAGAGGGACGGCGCATGTAGGATGTTTTGGAGACAAGGTGAGGGAGGCTAGGTTGAGATGGTTTGGACATGTGCAGAGAAGGGACATGCAGTATACTGAGCATGGAGGTGCCGGGCAGGAGGAAAAGGGGAAGACCAAGGAAGAGATTTATGGATGTGGTGAGGGAAGATATGCAGGTAGTTGGGGTGAGAGGCAGATGTAGCGGACAGGGTAGTGTGGAGAAGAGCAATCCGCTGTGGTGACCCCTAACGAGAGCAGCCGAAAGGAGAAGACAATGACAGACATGTAATCTTTATTATTGTTGCTTAAAGTATAAAAAATAAAAAGGAAATATATATTTCATAAATAAAAATTAAGTAAAATAAATCGCATTAAAGTTGAGGAACACACACACACACGTCCTCTTTGCTATTCTGGTGGGGACTCTTCAACCCCTAACCCTTAACCCTAACCCCTAATTCACACCTTAATCCCCTAACCCCTAATCCACACCCCAATCCCTAACCCTAACTCCTAATCTCAAACCACTAACCCTAATCTCTAATCTTTCTGGCATTTGTACTTTTTTATTTTGTACCCATATGGACCTTAATTTTGGTCCCCAACCAAGACGTATATTAATTTTGGTACCCTATACCAGGCAGTCTATACAAATTACACAAACACACACACAGTAATACAAAGACAGTACTTTAGGTAAAAGTGTTTTAATTTCTATTTCATTCTACAAGTACTTACAATATTTACAGTTAAAAAAAAAGAAAAAGAAAAAAAAAGGAAGCAATTATTAATTCAACCAATCCAAAACAAAATCATCAGTAAAGGTTAATTTCTTTCCATTTCTTACAGTAGACTTAACGTCCGGTCTCACCTGCCTCCATGTAGCACCTAACACACTGCGCTGCCTTTTGATTTGTTGTACAAATCGCATTAGGTTTTTTCTAGTTAATGACATTCTTATATCCCGTCATGTCAGATAGAGAATATGAAAAACGATCTCTATTAAGTTCTTTCAGAGTTAGGCTGCGGCTAGAGCTTATCAGTAGTGTGGAATTAGAGACTCTGCCGCTCCATAAGACTTAGGTTAGATTAAAAATTTTAATAAATTAAAAAAAAGGATTAAGACTTATCAAGAATAGAATAGAAAGAAGTGCAAACATTGATATTCATTTTATTATCAATTTTTATAGACGCGGTTAATCAGGAGACAAATCAAACTCATTGTTTTAATGTAAATAATTGTTTAAAAAACAAAGAATTTAAATTAAGAAAAAAAAAAACTTGCGTATTCCCTAATTTAGGGTCATGGGGGTCTGCTGCGCTTATGCCAGCACACATAGGGCGAGAGGCAACACATAGGCAAACAACCATTCACACACGCATTCACTCCTATGGACAATTTACAATCACCAATCCACCTAATCTGCATGTTTTTGGACTGTTGGAGGAAACCGGAGTACCCAAATAAAACCCCTGCAAGCGCAGGGAGAACATGCAAACTCCGGACAGAAAGATACTCGGCCTGGAATTCAAACCCGGAACCTTTTTATTGTAAAGGGACCGAGCTATCCACTAAGCCACCGTGCAGCCCTATTCATTATATTTTCTTAAACTATTCAGTTACATGCTTAAAAGGTTAAAATTATAGAAGTAATTTAATTAATTCCTTTATCATCTTCATATTCCCTAATTCAGTGTCATGGGGGTCTGCTGGTGCCTATCCCAGCTCACATAGGGCGAGAGGCGGGGTACACCCTGGATGGGTCGCCAGTCCATCTCAGTGGAACACATAGACAAACAACCATTCACACACACATTCACTCCTATGGGGAATTTAGAATCATTTCCTCCCACAGTCCAAAAACATGTACATTAGGTGGATTGGTGATTGTAAATTGTTTATAGGTGTGAATGTGTGTATGAATGGTTGTTTTTCTATATGTAGCCCTGAGATGGACTGGCAACCTGTCCCGGGTGTTCCCTTACCTCTCGCCCTATGTGCGCTGGGATAGGCACCAGCAGACCCCAGTGACCCCGAATTAGGGAATAGACGGGTAAGAAGATGAACGAATGAATGAATTAGAATTTTTAAAGATGATGTTGAATGTGGTACAGCTGCGGTTTTAGTGTAGATGTTTGGAGTCCAAATATAATTTGTTGCTTTAATAACATTAATTTCATCATTAATAAGTTTAATGTCTATTTTACGTATGGTTTCTATAATCGCAACATGAGAAAGGTGGTATTAAGAGGTTTATCAACTGGGAAAGTCCCTATTGAAGGCCCAGGTGCCAAATAAACTGCTCACCACTGGGTTTAAAAGTAAACTTATTTTAAAGGGGGTGTAGAAATATATAAAATACTTTTAATTATGTAAAATGTTTCATGTTTTTGTTTGGTGTCCAATTATTGTTCATAAAATTGCTGCTACAATACGTTTGTCACATCTTATTATCCAAACAAAAGGCAGACAAAATAAAGAAAGTAAAAGAAAAAAAAAGCAATTTGAAATAATAGAAATAAATTTTATCCGATTAAAGTACATTTTTTATCTTCTTGCGTTTGGTTGTTTCCCCCGTCTCTTATTTACACTTGTAGCTGAACATGTGGATTTTCACTTGGTTTACACATTGTTCATAAACAAAAATTGTTTTAGGAGATTTACGGTAACATTTTATAAACTATTGCTTTGAAATTCGACAAGAGAGCAAAACATAGTGCTGCTAAAATCCTACAAACTGGCGACTGAAAATGAATGCATTTGGAAAGAGCGCTTAATCGAGGAAACATTCCAAACTGTTCTCCACAACGTTCTTGATTATTATTATTATTATTATTATTATTACTATTATTATTATTACTATTATTGCAAATTTATTAATGTAGGAAAAAAAATACTCGCAGTGGTTCATTAATGAAAAGAAATCAAAGCAATGGCATTGTTTGTATAAAGAATTGTAAAAATTTGTTTTGTCCTTCTTGGCATTAGACAAGAGAACCCGCCCGAGTCTGAGCAGGAACCATGACGGGAACGGCGCCCATGCGCTCCAGTGCCGCCTGGCTCACAGCGTACGAATGCGTGCGGTTCGGTAAGTGCGTGTGGGCGGAGCCGGTATTAGGTGGGGGAGTGGGAGGTGGCGCTCTCTGACTTAGTGTACCATTGCTGCGTGTCACAACAGGTGCAGAATTGGCAGTGACCACCAGAGTTTTGGGAGCTGACAGTGTGGGGCCGCCATTTGCATAGCTTCCACCCACTCCAACAACAGTCCCACCTCCAGTGAAGCTTTGCCCGTCGTATCGAGTGTAGGAGTTGGCATCGTAGCTGCCTTTGGCGTTGTGCCAGTAGCGGCTGTTATAGGTGTTAGTGGAGGTCAGCGTGTCGTTCTCAGAGGATGAGGCGTCTGCCTGGAACGCCTTCACTGATGAAGATCTCTTCGGTGGAAGATCGTCCTCTCTGAAAAACGTTGGTTAATATAATTTTCTAAATTTGTCCACAAAAAAGACAAAAAAGCTAAATTTCAAGCTTCATTAGTGTAAACTTTAACATAGTTTTAAAAAGAAACCCTTTGAACCCTGTCATTCATTCATCTTCTTACCCGCTTATTCCCTAATTTGGGGCCACGGGGGTCTGCTGGTGCCTACACCCTGGACGAGTCGCCAGTCCATCCCAGGGCAACACAGACAAACAGCCATTCACACACACATTCACTCCTATGGACAATTTTAGAATCACCAATCAACTTAATCTGCATGTTTTTGGAATGTGGGAGGAAACCGGAATACCCAGAAGAAACCCACGCAAGTGCAGGGAGAACATGCAAACTCTGCACAGGCCTAGGACCTTTTTGTGGTGAGGCGACCGTTCTACGGTCCACTACGCCACAATGCCACCTCACTATGATACAGCAGCCCTGGAGCAGGAAGGGTTAGGGGTCCAGCCTATCCCAGTGCACATAGGGCGAGAAGCATATCAGAATAAAAATGGTGGACAATTGACAGTTACACATTACTTAACTTTTTAATTTCACCCTGTTGTGACGATATGTGTCACGTTACAATGTGACCATGACAGATGTAAGACATGTAGAACCATATTATAAACAACATCCATATCATAAAAGAACGTCCTGGAACTCGAATGTAGAAACAAAGCTGCTATGCTGAAACCTCCATGATTGCCATAGTCTGTCAGCAACCATTTACATGGTGCCATTACTTTAGTCTCATAATAAAAAATAGCTAATAAGTAGCTAGAGTGCACGGCCAGTTGTAGCTGTCAATTAGCTTTGGATGTGAAATTCATCGTAAGTAAACAAAAAAAGGCTAAAATTTGTGTAACCAGTAAGCAATAAGAGCCCATGGCCGGTCACCTGATTTCATTGGGGATGTCGTCCTCTTCATAACGGTTTTTGTTCCTCCAGTAGAAAAGTGTAACGATCACCAACAGAGCGAAGATCACCGCTGCGAGAACGCCAGAGACCACGGTTCCAGCGATGAGCCCGACACTTTGGGGCTGGGCTGTGCATCACAAAGATACGAAGATTATGTCCAGAAACATCAATTCTTTAACCAATCAGAGGGACGTACCAAGTTTGTGTGCCATTAACAAAAATTTCAGCTAACGATTTATAAGCGTGGCTTAGCAACATAGCGGTACTGCACAATTGCTAATAATACTAACATAATAGAGCAGGTAATGTTGTTTATTAAACTGTATATTATAAGGGGTCTTTCTTTGCCGAGTGTGCATGTTTTCGCTGCACTTGCTTGGGTTTTCTCTAGGTGCTCTGGTTTCCTCCTACAGTCCAAAAATAAAATCACATTAGATTGATTGGTAATCAACCGGCAGAATCAGTTATTATTTAGTATTTAGATAGTACTCAGAGTAATAAAGGAAAAATATAAGCCTATATAAATTTAGCCAAGTTTAAACCTGTGCACTAGATGGTGCTACAGCATTATAATTTAATTTCCAAATATATAATGTAATTTTACATACATAATTATCCATCAGACAAGATATAGTGAATTACTTTTCTGTATATATCCCATCTTACAAGTTTGGGGTCAGAGAACAGAGTCAGCTACGATACAGCAGCCCTGCAGCACAAAGGCTCTGAAATCCGCCCGGAAATCCACCAGGTCAAGTGTCATTTATGAACATTTCAGCTAACAGTTTATAGCAGTTATTATTCCATGCTTTAATTTTTTCATGCTGTATTATTCCATGCTTGCATTACATGCTTTTAATCCTGTATAAATAAATTATAAAAATGCAACATTATAACATTACAATTGTTATTAAGAAAAAAAGAAAAACGTGGAAAAAGATATAAAACAGAAGCTGCTTTAAAGTAAGTAACAGATGAAACATGACTCACGTGTCACCACCTGCAGTGTAAGCTGACATGTGCTTGTGCCGATGGCGTTGGTGGCGGTGCATTGGTATGTGCCCGATGTGCCAACGCTGATGTTCTTCAGACTCACTGTGCCCTGCATCTGATCTGGGGGAAATGACACAAAAACACATACTATTACAATGAGAGGCATGAAAAACATACTGATCAGCTGCAGAGCCAAAAACAATATTAAATCTACATAAATATTTGGACTTTATTATTATTAATCGTTGTTATTATTATTATAGTTGTTATTATTATTATTATTATTATTAATAGTTATTATTGATATTTTTTGGTATTATTTTTGTTGTTATTTTTGTTATTAACAATAATAATAACAATAATAATATTTATTCATTCTGTCCCTTGAGTTTTCTCCAGGTTCATCCCACAGTCCAAAAACATTAGGTTGATTCTAAATTGCCCATAGGAGTGAGTGCAAGTGTGTGTGTGTGTGTGTGTGTGTGTGTGTGTGTGTGTGTGTGTGTGTGTGTGTGTGTG
>JAOTRA010000037.1:2300782-2311428 GCA_026260255.1 Pseudolaguvia tuberculata | reverse complement strand
AGCTGCTGTCAAAAACATTAGCATCTAGGCTGACGAAGGTAATGGAGCAGATCATCCACTTTGACCAGTCGTACTGTTCAGATCGATCTTTGACAATATTCATCTAATTCGTGATATTTTGGACGTCTCTAGACTATTGGGCTTGAAGACTGGTCTGATTTTCCTGGATGGGAGAGAGCGACAGACTGAGAATCACAGAGGAGAGATAGACAGACTAAGAATCACAGAGGGGAGAGAGACGGACTAAGAATCACAGAGGAGAGAGGCAGACTGAGAATGACAGAGGAGAGCGAGAGAGACAGACTGAGAATCACAAAGGATAAAGAGACAGAATGAGAATCACAGAGGAGAGAGAGAGACAGACTGAGAATCACAGAGTAGAGAGAGAGACAGACTGAGAATCACAAACGAGAGAGAGAAAGACAGAGACTCGCAGATGGGAAAGAGAGGCAGACTAAGAATTGCAGAAAGAGCGAGAGAAAGTCTGAGTATCACAGAGGAGAGAAAGAGAGAGAGACAGAGAATCACATAGAGGAGAGAGAGACAGACTGAGAATCAAAAAGGAGAGATAGAGACAGACTGAGAATCACAGAGGATAGAGAGAGAGAGAGACAGAGAGTCACAGAGGAGAGATGGACAGACTGAGAATCACAGTGGAGAGATAGACAGAGATTCACAGATGAGAGAGAGAGACAGACTGAGAATCACAGAGGAGAGAGAGAAAGACAGACTGAGAATCACAGAGGAGAAAGAGACAGGCTGAGAACCACAGAGGAGAGAGAGAGAGATAGAGAATCACAGAGGAGAGAGAGAGACAGACTGAGAATCAGAGAGGAGAAAGACAGACTGAGAATCGGAGAGAGAGAGAGACAGACTGAGAATCACAGAGGAGAGAGAGAGACAGACTGAGAATCACAGAGGAGAGAGACAGACTAAGAATCACAGAGGAAAGAGAGAGAGAGAGAGCGAGAGAGACAGAATGAGAATCACAGGAGAGAGAGAGAGAGAGAGAGAGAGAGAGAGAGAGATATACAGAGAATCACAGAGGAGAGAGAGGGACAGAATGAAAATCACAGAGGAGGGAGAGACAGACTGAGAATAAGAGAGGAGAGAGAGAGAGAGAGAGAGAGACAGAGAATCACAGAGGAGAGAGAGACAGACTAAGAATCACACAGGAGAGAAAGAGACAGACTAGGAATTGACAGAGGAGAGAGAGAGAGACAGACTGAGAAAGAGGACAGTGAGAAATACAGAGACTCACAGATGGGAGAGAGAGAGACAGACTGAGAATCACAGAGGAGTGAGAGAGAGAGAGACTGAGAATCACAGAGGAGAGAGAGAGAGAGAGAGAGAGAGAGACTGAGAATCACAGAGGAGAGAGAGAGAGAGAGTCAGTCTGAGTATCACAGTAGAGAGAGAGAAATACAGAGACTCACAGATGGGTGAGAGAGACAGAATGAGAATCCCAGAGTAACGATAGAGACAGACTGAGAATTACAGAGTAGAGAGAGAGAGACAGTCGGAGTATCACAGTGGAGAGAGAGAAAGACAGAGACTCACAGATTGGTGAGAGAGACAGACTGAGAATCACAGAGTAGAGAGAGACAGACTGAGAATCACAGTAGTGAAAGAGAGACAGACTAAGAATTACAGAGTAGAGAGAGAGACACACAGACTGAGAATCACAGAGAAGAGAGAGAGACAGACTAAGAATTACAGAGAAGAGAGAGAAAGACTGACAATCACAGAGTAGAGAGAGACAGTTGGAGTATCACAGTAGAGAGAGAGAAATACAGAGACTCACAGATGGGTGAGAGAAACAGAATGAGAAAGATGGAGTAGAGAAAGCGACAGACTGAGAATTACAGAGGAGAGAGAGAGAGACAGACTGAGAATCACAGTGGAGAGAGAAATACAGAGACTTACAGATGGGTGAGAGAGACAGACTGAGAAACACAGAGGAGAGAGAGAAACCGACTGAGAATCAGAGGAAATAGAGAGACAGTCTGAGAATCACAGAGGAGAGAGAGAGAGACAGACTGGTCTTTCTCCTCTCTGTGCTTCTCATTTTCTCTCTCTCTCCCTCTCTCTCTCTCCTGTCAATTCTCAGTCTGTCTCTCAATCCTCAGTCATGCTCAGTCCGTCTCTCTCTCTCTCTCTCTCTCTCTCCTCCGTCAATTCTCAGTCTGTCTTTCTCTCTCCTATGTCAATTCCCAGTCTGTCTCTCTCTCTCTCTCCTCTGTGATTCTCTGTCTCTCCTCTAAGTCAATAGACCAACCAGCCAGTCAGTCAGTCAATCAGTAAACCAATCAACCAGCCACACAACCAATCACACATACACACAGTAAAATCCCACACGTTACGTGATCCAAACTTTAATAAACTAAATCAGGAGGATGTGACGACGCAGATTTTTAATGTAAAAACTGTCAGCCATCATCAAGAACGCTGTATAAAAAGTCACGTCACCTATGACTTTACATATTAGGAACACATACAGAGAGAGTTCGGAATATATTCATATATGGATTTTGCATTTGCAGATTTTTTTTCTTTTTTTTCTCCGTTTTTATAATCTAGACCAGCCAGATACAATCCCGATGCTGATCATAAAGTTTCCGATTATTTTCCTCACAGTATAATCCATCCCTGATGAAAGAGTCCACAGAAAAACCCAGGCTCGTTGTCTCCCCCCTCCTCCATTAAGGAATGCAATCGGTATTTGAAAGAATCATTAAAATTCATTCATTCTTTCATTTGTAATAGATCTTTTCCAGTTCTGAAGCAGTTCCGAAAGTCTGTAGCTCGTGTCTTCTGTGCATTCAATTGTCTAAAAGGATCCGAACCACATCGTAAGCGTCTGGAGCGAGTCCGGACGCCTTCTGTCGTGATCGTCACTTTTGTTAATGAAATATAACAAAGGAAAGATCAGTCTTTCCTTTCACGTATGCACCAAGCGCTCAACGTGGCATCACATAGAAAAATAAGCATGTAGAAAAAAAGAAAAAAAAGGACGAATGTCATGTATGAAGAGGGGATGAACACATAGCAGCACATCTTCCGTTGGTACACATTTAGGAATAAGGCACCGCTGCAGTATAGGGGAAAGGGAGTGGCAACCGCCTGTCAAGTTCTCTTCAGATTTCTATTATGCTCTCAAAGAATAAGTGTGTGCAGTTTTTACATTCAGATTCCCAAAATATAAAACTTTATTTCCATCAGTTATCGATTTATTGATATTTTTTCCATATAAACCAAAAATTATCTCTTTAAATATTTAATTGTAAATTAAATCCCAAACTTTTAGGATGATGTTTAATCTGTTTTGGCCTTTTGTTTATTGCTTCTACAGCAACATCTACATCCCTTTTCATTTATTTCATGCATTTTAACCTCAAGTTATTGCTCACACACCTTCAATTTTCTGCATTAAAAACAGCAAATATAATGTTTAAAATTGAAAACCGATCTCAACCAATTTTTATGCTTTTTTAAAAAAAAATTTTTTCTTTAAACATTTACCTGCTGCGCAAAATTTTTTATCTAGTCTCTTGCTAACATTAGACATTGAGCATCAGTTAGCTAAATGTCTGAGGATTTTCTTGCATTGACTTTTAACTGAACTAATATGAACATTTTTTGCATACAATCCAATCCTTTTATTTGATTCTCTACTTCACGGGTCTCCAAACTCAGTCCTGAAGGGCTGGTGTCCTACAGAGTTTAGTTCCAACCCTAATCAGGTCCTGAACCAACTAATCTTTGTAGGTACCCTTGAAACTTAGAGGTATGTGTGTTTAGCCAAGGTGGTGTCTAAAGTCTGCAGGAGCGGGTTTGGAGACCCCTGTCTACGTCCTTTTACGTTTCAAATTTTAATCGATTCTGAAAAAGAAAGACTTTAATAGCCATAGCTATTAATTGCTAGTGAGGCATAATATGTAGGGGTGTAAGTAAGTACAATAGTAAGTAAGTGTTCTAGTTGTTTATCGAAGAAATAAAACGTATTTATTTCCAACCAAATCAATCCTACACTAAGATCATGTCAAGGTCAACCAGGCCCTTTGTTTATCTGCTAAAAAGCTTCAAGTGTTTGTACAACATTATTGTTCTCACCATCTCATTTTTCCACTTCAAACCAGCCATTTTTGAAGGTCACACCGACACTAGGAGACAGTAATGCATTATGCATAATGCAGTAACGTATCACATGTAACCGTATCCTTCTAGAGTAGCTATTTTCTGCTGAAGATTTGTATTTGTATGCATTTGAATTGTAGGTTTTCCCATACTCCAGCTAGCTTGTGTAGAAATCATACTGAAACCATGGCAACTGTTTTGGGATTTGATTGACACAAGTCAAAATAAATGCCTGGGGATAATTGTTTTGTTTAGAAATAAAAGGACCACATAAATTACAAAACTGAGCGGTTGTTAGACAAATGGTTTAGTTTGGTTGTGTGTAAAAAATGTAGGATTCCATAAGACTAAATTATAAAGAAGGTACAGTTAACAGGCTTGTTTGCTTTGGTGATATATAGAAAGCATGTTGATAAATTCACTGATTTTTACAAACATGTCATCAGGGACCTCTCTTTTCCGGTGGAGGTCATGAAAGTTGTGGAAACAGGAACTATTCGGAATATCAAAAGTGTGGTGAAGGTCAGAAACAGGAGTAGCCCCACTTACCATACCGGCCTTAGTCTAACTCTTAGGCTAGGACTATATTAGCGAATCAGTGAACACTTGACAACTTGTATTGGTGACTTTTGTTTAAAAAATGTAGCCATTTGAATTTACCAGGGATAACTGATGAAATAAAGACAGATGTTAGCCGTAAACTTAAAGTTTGAGACCCATCATATACGTGTTTGTTCACACTGTGCTTTCAAGCATCCACTCGGTGCTGCTGCTGAACGTTATGCGGCGCTCAGTCGGAGGCGAGACATCAAGTTGGGAGCTAGATTTGTGGCGACGGGCACGAGCCCGTCTTGGATAGCTGTGGCTCTGGAAGAGTGTGTAGTCCCCATCGAACGAGAAGCGATGCCTTGCCCTAGCCAGCTCACCGGGCAACAACCCAATGGCCACTGGTGCCCGCTTCCTGTCTCTGTCACCAGAATTACTACCCATGGGGCAAAGCGACATGGTAGACCCTGTCAGGCTACTGTCTGTCTGGGCATCATCTGAATGCGGGGCTCCTAAACTTGCCCTGCGGGACGGCGGAATTGACAGAGCACGTACGAGAGCCATATCCGCCACCTCTGAGTTAACTGGAGGTGTCGGTGATTTCACTTCATCCTGAATTTCATTTTCAAGGCTAAGTAGCGCAATTGCATGGCAATCTGTGCTGACAGGCGATTCGCGCACATGCTCCTGTTTCCTTGATGTGCCACGAGCTGAGTGGTGGATGGTTCCAGACGTCCCGATTTTGCTTTTGGAGGCATCAGCTGTGCCATATGCCTTGTAACGGATCATCAGGATCACGATGAATACAAGCACAGAGGCCACAATGACGCCACCTATAATGATGATCATGGTGCCACCCAGGAACTGTGCTTGAGCAAACTGGCATTGTCCAGTCTCAGGAGCAGTGCGGAAGTGGACGCAACCCACCACTCGTGTCGCAGTAAGGGATGTGATGCCATCGTCATACACGGCAAGGACACACAACTCATAATCCCGTCCTGCTGCAAGGTCATTTATGCGGAATGTCTTGCTCTCTGAAGGGATCATCCTAAAGAGATGGAGGAAGGAAGAAAGACAGAATATAAATACATGTTGAACATTGCTGCAGTAATCAGATTTATACAGTTGTATATATGCAGATTTGACAACGATTCAATTCCAATTTCAAGTTGGAAGATTCTGATTATAACCTGCTAAGAAAGTGGCTGTTTGTTTTCACCGGCTACTGAAGTAATGACTGGTCTTAATTTTGCTTTAGTAACTCATAATTGTATTAAACCAGAAGTTGTCTTTGGCAATAAAATACTTCAGGCTTTCTGAAATTGAATATGCATTCTCCTTTATATAAACAACTGGTGGAAGCCAATAGTTGGGTAAGACTTGGCAAGTGATGTCTGGATGATAAGAGGTTGCAAGCTATACAAAAAGGTCATGTTTAACCTGCTATAACAGAGATGCATGTCCAAGGGTTGATAAAAGTACAACCGATTGGAAAATTGAACAGGCCAGAGAAAAAAGCAGACAGTTTAACACTCATCCAGACTTGGATGAATTTTTCACGGAAGAAGGAATACACACATGCTGTCAAATTGGCCATATTTATTATTTAGGTTGCCAAGATATGAAGCACCCATAACCGAGATGCCAGTTAGACACAAGGCAGCATGCAGACTATCTTTCACGTTTTGTGGCAATTCTGGGTTCTTTTGAAAGGGTTCAAGGAAACTGGAGATCCCGCAAGGAAGCATTTGAAACATTGAAACGCTGTAATGCCAGAAACAAAAGCGCACATTTCAAAGTGAAATGTTACATGAAAATAAGGGCATTAAAATGCCACGTTTGTTCTACCAGAATCTAAAATTAGACGTCATGTTCAACTTGTTGCTAGTGTTGTTAACACCAGCTTCAAGCTAGAAAAAAAAAACTTTCAGGGTTGAAAAAAACTCTCAGTGGAGGCTGCTTATATGCTGCAATGTCCTCCTACTTGATTTGGTTTTACTTCAAGTCAATACGACCTCTCCTACACAGTCTGAGACACACTTCTTCTATATACCCATACCTTTAAAACGTTCCTATAAAAAAATCAGCATGGCCTAGTACTGAAGATGGCGCAGATTCTTTCTTTTTGACTCAAGTACCTCGGCTAAATGATATGTGACATTTAATGAATGTCGTTCAATCAAGCTTACCTGTGTAAGCAAAATTAAAACACCAAAAACATCCTGTTTATGCGTTTCGCTTTCCTAAAAGTCATTTTAGAGGGATATTCTCAATAAATGAGTGTTTTTCACATTCACACATTAGCTAACACTTCACAACTGCCAATATTTAGATGCTAGTGATTAACATAGGAGTGCATGAATTTCTGCTGTTTCCACCCACACACTCTTTCTATCGTACACACTGTTTCTTTCAACAAATGGTAAAAAAAGACAGTATTATACCGTCCATTATTATTCAGTAAAATGCTACACAATTAGCGTTTTTATTTCTTCTTCTTTTACTCTCACATATGCTTACATAAAAAAGCTGACTTCTTTTTGCACCAGATTTCAAAGGGACATGAATAAGAATTCAAGGGTGTGAGATTTATTGTTTGATTATGAGAATGTGCAGCAAACTTCATCTGTCATGTTAATGTTTATGACACATCCATTTATCATTTTTTGCTCCTTTACTTATAAAAGTAGTTTTGGAAATGTAATGCTCGGCACTGCAGACCAACACAGAGCCGTTTAACCCGTTTAAACTGGCAACGATGATTGCCAAGTCATTGTCAGAAACTCAGCATGTCTTCATTCATTCATTCATTCATTAATATTTTAACCTGCTTATTCCCTAATTCGCTTAATAATAATTCCTAATCAATTGAATAACTAACAAACAAACAAGTGATTATTTTTCCTATGTAAATTTTTTTGGGGGAATTAAAAAATATTATCTATGGGAGGACCTTCTTGTTGTGAGGTAACCATTACATCACGCCTCTGCCTATTAATGTCTTAAACTCACGTATTTTGGTTAGTCCCCCAGTTTTCCCCAAATTGCTTTCCAAAATCAAAAAACCAAAAAGTTTCCATGTTTCTGTCTGCGGAATCTTGAAAAAAAGTAATTTATTGTGTTTTAATTTAATTTAATTTAAATTTATTCCGTATGTGTGCTGGGATAGGCTCCAGCAGACCTCTGTGACCCTGAATTAGGGAATAAGATGAAAGAATTAAAAAAATATTATAAAATATTTATTCCTCAGCCATTAAAAGTATCCAGACCTAATTTTTATTTTTAAAAGATGAGGACATCTTAGCAGTCACTCTTTCACCTGCTGTGGATATCAGCCTTTCAGTAGAAGGTGAAGTGGCCAGTCGAGCTTCTGTCATTGCACCAGATTTCACATCTCTCACTCATGCTCACATCCATGCAAGTGGTTTTGCAGGAGGTTTTTCAATCAATTTTAGCTATAATAAACTGATTAACCTTCCCAACAGTAAAATTTACTTTTATTCTGTGATCTATAAAAACTATATATAAATTTGCAAGTGGACTACGTGCCAGCCAAACGTTGGGTCGTGATCAGTAAGAATCACAGAGCAACTGTGATCTGTTGAACCACCACTACAAAGCAATATAATTTTTAGCTAAAGTACAGCTAATGTTAATAGTTTATAAACTTGGATAAGATCATATGGACATGACAGTGAATTTTTAAACAAGGCCATGAATTTATGGAGTTAACTTACACTTCCAAGCTACCAAATAGTACAATCATGAAAAAATAATAGTAGTTTTCTTTACCTGTATACCAGGGTGTCATCTAAAGTACTGTTATACTGGATTTGGTACATCCTTATTCCAGGAATATGTCGCTCTGAAGGCCAGTGAATCATAGCTGAGTTGGAGGTCAGCTCATCCACCACCACTCTCTTGTCCTGTAACTTAGTATCATTGTTGCCAGATTTCGTGGAGGTGGTGATGTCCGACAAGCCTGGATCAGCCTCCTTCATGTGACTGGTGTTGTTGACAAACAACGGCAGTGGGATCATGTTGATGTCTACAGCTGCCGTGGCAATTCCGGCAGCATTCGAGGCGACACAATTAAATGGCCCACTGTCCTTAAGGGTTGTAATCAGGATGTCCAAAGTGCCGTTATCATACAGGATGGTACGTGAGTTATTATGAACCAGCTTTCCATCTGGAAAACGCCAGTGAATTGTAGGATCTGGATCCCCCATGGCCTTACATTTGAGAGTGACACCTTGGCCTTCCATTACGTATGGCTTTGTAGAGTGGTGCTTGATAATCAGTGGGGGTTCACAGATAAACTCCTCCTCCTGAATGGACCAGAAGTACTTGTCCATAAGATGCTCAGGTGAGGCACAAGTCTCCAAGTCATCCTTTCTGGTGAGTCTGCGCAACCACAGCAACTCACAATTACAGTGGAGCGGGTTCCCACCAAAACTAACTGCCAGTCTAGAAGAACTTGTTGAACCCTTAGGATCGGACAGTACTTGAGCATGCTGGAAAAGCGAGTCTGGAGGCAGCTTCTGCAAACGGTTGGACGTCATGTCCAGACGAACCAGCTTGGTGAGTAAAGTAAAAGTTCCAGCCTCTATGTGGTCAATAAGATTGTGATCCAATGTTATTGTGTTAATGTTGTTCATCCTGGCTATAGCTTCCCATGGCAATGTCCTCAGGTTGTTGTATGACAAATCCAAATCCTCAATAGTGGATACAAACTCGTCGAAGGAGGACGGGTCGATATGATGGATCTGGTTGTTTCCCAGGATAAGATGCCGAAGATTAAACAAACCTTTCAGCTGGTCATTCTTTATATCAGTCAGTCGGTTACCATCCATGTGAAGTGCCCTTAATGCTTTCAGTCCAACAAAAGCATGAGGTGCAATCTGGCTTATGGTATTGCGGGACAGTGTCAGGTGCACAAGGCTTGTCATGTTTAAAAAGTCTTTTCTACGGACAGCCGTGATGAAGTTATCCGTGAGCCTTAACTCAACGGTTTTGCGGTCAATAGTGTGTGGCACAAATAAAAGTCCAGTTTTGGCACAAAGCAAAGTCAGGGTGGGAGAGATGGTCTGGCAGATACATCGGCCTGGGCACTGCTGTCCTCGCACCAGAACCCCCAACAGCATCATGCACAAAATGAAACGCTCCATGGTTTATCAGCTTCCTTGTCCTGCAGATCAAACAAAAACATACATCAGTACAGATGTATCCTTGATATATGTGACCCCTACTATAAATTACTCCAATAACATTCTTCTAAATGCTTAAAAAAATGTGAATTCTTTTGCAGACCAAAAAAGGGACATGTCAATTCGGCTAAATCTGTAATTTCCAACTTCAAGATCACACTATTGTCTGGGAAAAAAAAAAGCCAAGCTCTCCACATCCTGCATTTTTATTGCCCCTGAAACTCTACTCAAAGAGTTCTGCTTTCCAATGTTTTCTAAGATTGCTTATCTTGCAATTTCAACTCTTTGAATAAATAAAACTGTTGAAACTTGCATTTATCTTAACTTGCTTGACATGTTTACATTTACAACATTTGGCAGACACCCTTATCCAGAGTGACTTACATTTATCTCTTTTAAACAACTCACCAATTGGTGGTTAAGGTCCTTACTCATGTTCCTAACAATCAGAGCATAGTTATGCTGGAAAACAAACGGTGATCTTCAAATGAGTAGTCCAACAACTGCTAAGAAGTATTCGGTAAATAGAGTATCTTAGTCTTGCTAATTTTCCACCAATGATTCCTGGGATCCTCAACTGGAACAGCCAATCAAACTTGAAGATTACAATCTCAGATAAGGGTAGAATTACCATGTAATATTGGTATTTCTTAGCTTAACGCAGCCATTAGGGTTGCAGAAGCCAGTGCATTCTTAGTGCCGGTCCCAAGCCCGGATAAATGGGGAGGGTTGCGTTAGGAAGGGCATCCAGCGTAA
>JAOTRA010000037.1:2289474-2299652 GCA_026260255.1 Pseudolaguvia tuberculata | reverse complement strand
TGTGTGTGTGTGTGTGTGTGTGTGTGTGTGTGTGTGTGTGTGTGTGTGTGTGTGTGTGTGTGTGTGTGTCATTCTGATGCGTGTGTTTACTTTTTGTTTAAGCTGTGTGAGTTACGTTCCTGAGCCGGAGAATTCGGCTCTGCTCAAGTGTGCGCTCAACATTTTCCGCAAGTTCAACCGTTACCCAGAAGCCCTCAGACTGGCGCTGATGCTTAATGACGTCGAGTTAGTGGAGAACATCTTCACCTCCTGCAAAGACATGTAAGTTCCTGCACACACATACAGTCAATCAATCTTGACATTTTCTGATATCTAGCCCTCTCTCCCGTGTGTGTAGTGTGGTTCAGAAGGAGATGGCGTTTATGCTGGGTCGTCACGGCATGTTCCTGGAGCTGAACGAGGATGTGGAAGATTATGAGGACCTGACTGAGATTATGTCCAACGTTCAGCTCAACAGCAACTTCCTGGCTCTCGCGCGTGAGGTGTGTTCATGTTACACAACTGTACCTGAAGAAATCTATCTATTTAATTATGCACTTACGAAAACAAACTTCTCCTCAAATGTTTTCATAGCTGGACATCATGGAGCCCAAAGTACCAGACGATATTTACAAAACACATCTGGAGAACAACAGTGAGACTTTTTAATCTTTTATTCATCTGTTTATTCTCTATGCTGATCTTTTCTTGTCATTTTTTCTCTGCATTTTCTTTTTCTTTTAATTTTTTTCTGAATCCTCTCCTTCTGTCTTTTATTCCTTTTTTTTCTCTTTTTTTCCCCTTCATTGTTATTTTGTCTCTTTCCTGCTTTCTTTTTGTTAACATTTCTATTTTAATTCTTGATTGCTGCTGCCTAAACATGTTTCTGTGGAGGGCAAAAAAGAGAGGCAATACGGATATATCATCCCGAGCTGTTAATATCGTACCAGTCAACTGATAAAAGTTGCTAAAGGTTTGAATAATAATATCCACTAGAGGGATATTTTTAATTTAGTGACTTTATTTTCCTGTCCGCAACTCTGATACAGGAAGCTGATTGCTATTTTCTTGATCCGCAATGCTCTTACAGCTACAGGAATAGTTGAGAACTCAGACATCGGACACTTCTGGACAAAAATAGCATATCACAGTATTTGAGTATCGCTCTATGTCTGAGCGCTATGTTAATAATGATGAAATAAGACGTGCGCCATATGCACCATGTAAACTACAGTAGTCGTAGCTTTTGGTTCAAGGTCAGTAAGCACAACCAGAACTTATATAAAGTGCACCAGAGAAAATTAAAGGATTTTATATGCACCTTATATTCAGAAAAAAAATACTGTGTATGTATCTGTGTATGTATATATAATATATTTTATATTGCTATATATATATATATATATATGTATGTATGTATATATGTGTGTGTAAGTCAACATGGTAAGAAAATTCCTTCTCAGGGAGTAGTGGCACCCCTGTTCTCCGCTTCTTAAAAACTACTGAACAAATGTACTTTAATGGTGTATGTATTTATAGTGTCTGTATTTATCTGTCTGTCTGTTAGGATTCTGTGGCAGTGGCTCTCAGGTAGACTCGGCCCGTATGAACCTCGCATCCTCATTCGTGAACGGTTTTGTTAATGCAGCGTTTGGTCAAGACAAACTGCTCACCGAGGACGGCAACAAGTGGCTATACAAGAACAAAGACCATGGTGAGAACCCCAAGACACAACGATGATCAGCACCGTCTTGCCATGCAACACCCACAGTGATGTAGATCTGAATGATACAATTGATGATGAGCTCATGTGGGTGCATTAGGTTGATTGATGATTCTAAATTGTCCGTAGTGAGTGTGTATGTGTGTTTTGGTATGTGTGGCTCTGCAATGGATTGGCAACCTGTCCAGGGTGCACGCCTGCCCTTCGCCCAATGTGTGCTACCACCGTGTGCCCGAGTTAGGGAAGTTGTGGGTTAACAGATGAATGAATGATGGGCTCATGCTTTTCTATGGCTGGGTCACATGACAACAACGTTCACTTCCTGAAAAATGATGTCTATTGAAGCAGATGATGCCATGTGTTTGTATTTGAGATAAATATATTTTCTAGAAATGAATTTTTAAAAAAAAGATAAATATTATTGTGTGTGTAGGAATGCTGAGTGCTGCTGCATCTTTGGGTATGATCCTCCTATGGGATGTGGATGGTGGTCTCACTCAAATCGATAAATATCTCTACTCCTCGGAGGATTACATAAAGGTATGAACTCACCGGTCTCCCTCTTTCTTTCTTTCTTTCTTTCTTACTTTTTTCTGTCTCTTCTTTTTGCTTTTCTGTGATTTTAAATGTGTCTTTTCCTCTGTGATCTTTTTTCTTTCCGGTGTCTGTTGTTTTTCAGTCTGGGGCTCTGCTCGCCTGTGGTATTGTTAACTCCGGGGTTCGTAACGAGTGTGACCCTGCTCTAGCCCTCCTCTCAGATTATGTTCTCCACAACAGCAACGTCATGAGGATAGGAGCTATTTTTGGGTA
Organism: Pseudolaguvia tuberculata; assembly: GCA_026260255.1. Classification (NCBI taxonomy): domain Eukaryota; kingdom Metazoa; phylum Chordata; class Actinopteri; order Siluriformes; family Sisoridae; genus Pseudolaguvia; species Pseudolaguvia tuberculata. The sequence continues at coordinate 2,297,140 of JAOTRA010000037.1, read as the reverse complement.
ACATGCTTGAAAATGCATTTTTTTCTATGTTTTAACCATTTTGGATTTACTGTGTTAACATTGGACTCCCCCAATCATAACCCAGGCTAGGTCTGGCCTACGCAGGCTCGAACAGAGAGGACGTCCTGTCACTGCTCTTGCCAGTAATGGGGGACTCAAAATCCAGCATGGAGGTATGAGCACAAAAGGGGGAAGTGGTAGATCACTGGTTTAGGTCAGATTCCAGCAGCCTATTAATTCTGGGGCCCCTGAGGCTTGTGTGACTGTCCTGTTGTAGAATGAGAGAACCAGAACAATTGTGTGTGTGTGTTTGTGTGTGTATGTGCGTGCATATAGGTGGCAGGCGTGACAGCTCTGGCGTGTGGTATGATCGCTGTGGGATCGTGTAACGGTGACGTTACCTCCACCATCCTCCAGACCATCATGGAAAAGAGCGAGCAGGAGCTTAAAGACACGTATGCGCGCTGGCTCCCCCTCGGCCTCGGACTCAACCACCTCGGTAAATGCTTCACCTCGGTAAATGTGTCTCGTCGGGCTGTACCATATGTTTACCCAGTAGGGATCTTTATCTACTGATTAGTCCATTCAAATAGGGGAAACAAACACACAAACACAGTGACTGCGTTTCCATTTGATTAAGTCGAACAGAATGAAACTGTGGTAGGTATCCAAAAGATAAATACAAGTTGTTGCAGTTGAAGTTGCTGTAGGTCTTACTATCAGATATACTGAATGACTTGCACAGCTGTTCGAGGCGGTTCTGGGAGGTAAACAGTAATAATACACAACCACTTGGATCTTTGCGTTCAGTTGAGAAGGATATTAGATGTACAGCGAGATGCGTGCACTGGTTAATGCAGTATTTCCACTCTGCTGTACCAAAACCGCTCTATAATACTGGGCTGTAGTGTAATAATGTTAACGGCTGTTTGAGAAAAGTGTATAAAGTGTGTGGTGACGGGTTACAGCCCTAAAACATCTGTAATAATTGTATAAAATTAGACTGACTACTTTTCGGATTTTGTTTATTGCAGGTGATTTGTTATAGCGTAACGCCTGCGATTAACGATGGGTAGTTTATTTAACCAGACAAACCCTCAACCTCCTACCAAAGGAAAAAAAATGCTGCATACATACAAATATATACACACATTAATGTATGATTTCATACATATACGCCATACATTTTATAATTTACATTAAAAATAATACATCAAATTACTCATAGTTAAAGTCCATGTATTTAACCACCAGTTTAAAGAAAATTTTAAACGTGATTATTTGTCAGTGTGTCCCTGCGATGGACTGGCAACCTGTCTAAGGTGTACCCCGCCTCTTGCCCTATGTGCGCTGGGATAGGCACCAGCAGACCCCTGTGACCCCGAACTAGGGAATAAGTGGGTAAGAAGATGATGAATGATTGAAGATTTGAACTTAAATGTTGTCATGCTGTAGGTGAGAATGTAAAACCTGGCTGTTAGGATACCCCGTCCCATACCATTAACAGTAGCAGCGTTTTTAATTATCACTCAGATGAACTTTTTTCCTGTTTGTGGCCTGATCGGATTTGGAGAATATTTAATCACCTAAGCGTCATGTAACCGGAGGCACGTCTACTGCTCATTTGTACAATTATATAAAGTTTGTAAGTCGAGTAGTTTTAACTTCCTCCAGTAAAGATGGAAACAGTGTGGAAACCTGAGCGGTTCAGGGATTCAGAAAACCAAAATTATGTGTTACAAAAAAAACCCACTTAACCGGAAGTAATCCGAATATATATTTATACCTAATTGTGTGTGCGTGTGTGTAGGCAAGGGTGAGGCCATCGAGACCACACTGGCAGCATTACAGGTTGTCACAGAGCCGTTTCGTAGCTTTGCAAACACACTCGTGGACATCTGTGCATATGCTGGTGAGATATTTATACACGCACACAGACACACACAGACAGAGCTGGAGGAACACACTCTGGTACAAACCTTTCCCTTTTCTCAGGCTCAGGGAACGTCCTGAAGGTTCAGCAGCTGTTGCACATCTGTAGTGAACACTATGATAACAAAGATAAAGATGACGATAAGGACAAGAAAGACAAGAAAGATAAGGAGAAGAAAGACAGCGCCGCAGACATGGGCTCGCACCAGGTTTGTGTGTGTGTGATTCCAGAATCGTAAACATTATGATGGTGTATTTATTTTGTTTTTGACTCCATGCTGCTCCTATTTCAGGGTGTGGCCGTTCTGGGTATTGCACTTATCGCAATGGGAGAGGAAATCGGATCTGAGATGGCCCTTCGGACGTTTGGTCACCTGGTTAGTACTTAAAACTCCAAAACTAAATGAATCTGACTTTTCCTGCTGCGAGTTTTGTAACGTTGCTCCCCTGTGTCCATCCGCATGCAGTTACGGTATGGCGAACCCACCCTCCGCAGAGCCGTGCCTTTAGCGTTAGCACTCATCTCAGTATCTAACCCCAGACTCAACATCCTGGACACGCTCAGCAAGTTCTCACACGACGCCGACCCAGAAGTCTCTCACAACTCCATCTTTGCCATGGGCATGGTCGGCAGTGGTAAGAATAACGGCGTCTCTCTCTTAATCGCACACAAACACACACTATTAACAATAAGTATATATCTATCAGGATCCTCCACATTTGCTGTTACACTTTGATGATGACTATTTCTTTTAACCTTAGGTACCAACAACGCCCGTCTAGCAGCCATGCTCCGTCAGCTGGCTCAGTACCACGCCAAGGACCCCAACAACCTGTTCATGGTCCGACTCGCACAGGTAAAACCTTCAACCATGTCCAGGTACAACTACAGCGTTGCCTTCAAATGTGTAACGTTAGGGTCTATGAATGAGCTACTATTCCACCCTGGAACCCGGGCTGGGCTCTTTCATTAGTTAAAATAAAGTGGAATATAAGCCAATGTGTACTGACTTCAAACGAGCCCAAAAATCTGACAGGGATTCAGTGACTTTAATGGGCGGAGCATATTTTAAAAGCTAATCGATTGCTAGATTAAGTGGGTATACTCCTGACCCAGAGTTGCCAAATTAAGTTGATAGACTCCTGATCCATGGTGCCGGATCAAGTGGGTAGACTCCTGACCCAGGGTTTCCGGATCAAGTGGGTAAACTCTCGACCCAGGGATGCCGGATCAAGTGGGTAAACTCTCGACCCAGGGATGCCGGATCAAGTGGGTAGACTTCCTGACCCAGCGTAGGAAGTGCAGTGAGGATGTAGTAAGGGATGTGAACCACGAGATTAGCCAGTAAGGCGGTGAAGTTAAAAGAAAAGAATACAGCAGATAGGAGATGTAGCACGTTCACTTTCTGACCAATCACAATCCAGAACTTATCGCGCATATTATACTACCTTAATTGTGTGTGTGTGTGTCTAGGGACTGACACATCTAGGTAAAGGGACACTGACGTTGTGTCCGTACCACAGTGACAGGCAGCTCATGAGTCAGGTGGCAGTAGCTGGACTCCTGACAGTCTTGGTGTCCTTCCTCGATGTCAAAAACAGTGAGTGAGACTCACTGTGTATTTGGATTTATATTCTGAAACCATTGATTATCCATTAATGCCTTTTTAAATACATTCATTTCTTCCTTTTTTTCCCTTTGCAGTTATTTTAGGAAAGTCTCACTACGTTCTCTACGGCCTCGTAGCAGCCATGCAGCCGCGCATGCTAGTCACATTCGACGAGGAGCTCCGGCCTTTACCCGTATCCGTCCGTGTGGGACAGGTGTGTAATGTTTGTTGTTAATAGAGATGAGTGTTATAAAGTGGTAGTGTTTGAGAACTAATATCTATATTGGTGTGTTCTTCCTGTAAAAGGATGTGCAGTGGTGGAACAGCAGCTTGAGGGATTTATAGGGAGGCTGTGAAATTTGTCAAGATGATTCTCTCCTTTTCTTTTTGGTGAATGGGGGATTTCTCGTCCAGGGTTGTCAGATGTTCCTGTTGGTGGGTGGATCCCCATCCAGGGTTTGCCAGATTGGGTTGGTGGGTGTCTTTCTGCCTATTGTTGCCAAATTGAGTGGGTGGGTTCCTGTCCATGGTTGCCAGATTGAATGGTTGGGTTCTTGTCCATGGTTGCCAGATTTGGTGGGTGGGCGCATCCACGTCTTTATTTGATCTAGACAGACCAGAAAGACGTGTGTTGATAATATTTGGGCTACTTGATGCTGTCGATCTGCCATGTGTTTAGTTTTATAAAGTAAATTTAAGATTAAATATGATTTTAAATTATCTTTGAATAAACAGTACCATCGATTTTACTGGTGTTTCATTTAGAGATTCCAAAATGTCAGTTCAATGTCTGAATACATTTTAATGCTGACTTGCTACTCTTTCCTAGTTGTTCGTTCATTCATTTATCTTCTTAACCCGTTTATTTCATGGCAGACATTTACTAACAGATTTTAGATTAGCTGTTTGCTCATAGGTGGCTTAGTAGGTAGCACAGTCACCTCATAACAAGAAGGTCCTGGGTCCGAGTCCCGGGCCGGGGATCTTTCTGTTTGGAGGTTGCATGTTCTCTCTGTGCTTGCATTGATTTTCTTCGGTTTCCTCCCACAGTCCTTTCAAATTGTCCATAGGAGTGAGTGAAATGTGTGTGTATGGTGGTTCATCTATGTAAAGCCCTGTGATAGACTGCCTTTTGCCGTATGTGAGCTGGGATGGGCACCAGCAGACCACGTGACCCCGAATTAGGGAATAAGCGAATAAGAAGATAAATGAATGATTGCTCCTATTTGTAATTTCTCTCCTGTGGACATGTGCTGTCCAGTCTTACCCTTCGTGATGAGAGGGCCAAGATGGCAATGAACGAGGTCCTGAAGGATTAAACAGAAAAATCATGAGTGAATTATTTGGATTTGATTCTTTATAATTCTGTACTAATTGTGTTGTATAATAAAAATGTACACACACTTTTTTTCGTTTTTTTTTTTCACTTCTGTCCTCTCTCGTTTCTTTATTGTTTGATGATGTTCTAGGCTGTGGATGTGGTGGGACAAGCAGGCAAACCCAAAGCCATCACTGGTTTCCAGACACACACCACGCCAGTGCTGCTGGCACATGGAGAGCGAGCTGAGCTGGCCACCGAGGAGTACCTCCCGGTCACACCCATCCTCGAGGGATTCGTCATCCTGCGCAAAAACCCCAACTATGATGCCTAAACACACACACACATACTCGTCCATAACAACCCTCCCCCACCCACCCAATTGTACCCAGGACCTCCACTGCACCATGTTCTAATCCATGACTGATACTTTTGTCAACAGTACAGGATTTTCTTCCCTTCTTTTTTTCTTTCTCACATTTTATTTGTTAGCCTATTTTTTTTTTTAAATAATCTATTCGAGTCTGGTTAATTATTTCCCTCAGTTTGTTGCTTTTCGAATGTTTGACTGTTATGATGGAGAAAAATAAATCTGGTCAGTGATATGTGGACATTTTAATGTTTATTTAACTGCACCGGGTTCGATAACGCAAATAAAGGGTAATAAAAGGGATCTCCTGGTGTAGCGGTTAAAATGATAGCCTCACAGCAAGAAGGTCCCGGGTTTGATTTCCTGTCTTACTTTGTTTGCATGTTCTACTGATGCTTGCATGGGTTTTTTTTTGGGTATGCTGGTTTCCTCTCATGGTTCAAAAACGTGAAAGCGAGTGAGTGGCCCTGCAATGGAATGGAGACCTGTCCAGTCTGTACTCCTGGTTTTTTGTCTGTGCTTTGGGATAAGCTAAAGCAGACCCCTGTGACCATGAACTGGTTTGAAGATGAATGAATGTGAGAATAATTCATTCATTCATCGTTCATGATTCTCCTCTTTCTGCCTTAACATTTGGCAGATGTTCTTATACAGACTGATGCACACGCTCTTTGAGTTTCATTCAATATTTATTGAAGTCATTGCCTCAAAGCAACTTTACAGAATGGCTGGCGTAGTGGATAGCTAGCTCGCCTCACAACAAGAAGGTCCCAGGTTCAAATCCCGGGCCAGGGATCTTTCTGTGTGTAGTTTGCATGTTTTCCCTGGGCTTGTGTGGGTTTCCTCCAGGGACTCCTACAGTCCACAAACATGCAGATTATAAATTGTCCATAAGAGTGAATGGTTGTGTGTGTGTGTGTGTGTGTGAATGTTATGTGTTGCCCTGTGTGCTGGGATAGGGAATAAGCGGGTAAGAAGATGAATGAATAATAATCCTGATAGTTTGTCCTTGATGAGAGACGGTGGCAAGGAGTGGGATTAGGAAGAAACCTTGAGAGGAACCAAACTCAACAGGGAACCCATCCTCATTTGGGTTGAACGCGTGAGACTGTGGAGGAAAACATTCAATCAGATCATCATAACACTCATGGAGTCGTTAGTCCATTACAGGGCTGCCCTTTAAGTTTTTTTAATCTTTTAAGTTTAAGTTGTAGGAGCAGCAAGCCCAAAAGCTTAAAGAACTTTTAGGAAATTCATCTCATCACCATTAGATGTCACTTGACGTCCTAACTTCATTCATTCATCCATATCTTCAATCATTTTCTTACCGCTTATTCCCTCATTCGGTGTCACAGGTTTGCTGGAGCCTATCCTAGCGCACATAGGTTTCATTCTGGACGTCACCAGTTCATCTCAGGACCATACATAGACAAATTACCACACACACACACACACTAAAATATGGCTAATTTAGAATCAAGCAACCTAATGCACACGTCTTTGGACTGTGGGAAGAAACCGGAGTGCCTGGAGAAAACCCACACAAGCGCTGGGAGAACGCACGAAGATTCCTTGCCCGGGACTAGAACCCAGGACCACCTTGCTAAATGACCCATTACAGGTGTTAAAAGGGGGCACCATGGTCACGTGACTGGGTGATCTAGCTTACCGGGGGGGGGGGGGGGGAGGGGGGGGGGGAAGGAGGAGGATGTTTTTATGTAGTTTAATCAATGTTCAACATCCGTTTCAGTAGTTTTAATAAATAAAAATAAAACATGTTTCGGGTTCAGTCTTCAGTGTGTGTGAGAACCTGCCTACCTTCTATTCATAGCATGTTTCCTTGTTCGATTATGCCGCTAAAGAATATATAATAAAAATAAAAAATAAAACTTTTATTTATTCTATTATATAAATGTGACGCTTGATGTCACGTGTAATAGAGTAAATTATTATTCACTTTATATATTATAGATTTCATAATTATTAAAAGTATAGTTCAATCAAAATGTAAATAATTAAAAAATATATTTATATATAATTATTAAAACGTTACACTTCTGGATTTAAATCTACTTTATTTTATTATATTAACACAGGGCCTGTAATATGACACGCAATTTCTAGCCTGGTTAAACCGGAAGTTGTATATGCCGGTTTCCGGATTAAAGACTCAGTCTGTCCGGTCCACGGACTGAAGGGGAAAGGTAAAGCTCCTCATTCTGTCTATTAGTTTATTCATAATTTTTATCGTTCCTTATACTAATTGATAATTTTAGCTTGTGTTCGGATGGGATATTAGTTCTGTTCGAAAGTTTTTTTGGTAGAAATAAATTCGGGGTAAACGCTCTGATCATTAATCTCGTGCGTGTGTGTGTGTGTGTGTGTGTGTGTGTGTGTGTGTGTGTGTGTGTGTGTGTGTGTGTGTGTGTGTGTGTG
>JAOTRA010000037.1:2268078-2285101 GCA_026260255.1 Pseudolaguvia tuberculata | reverse complement strand
GTGCGTGTCCCTCTTCCTGTGTGCGTGCGTGTCCCTCTTCCTGTGTGCGTGCGTGTCCCTCTTCCTGTGTGCGTGCGTGTCCCTCTTCCTGTGTGCGTGCGAGCGTGTCCTTTCTGCGTGTGTGTTAAGTTGTACAATACGTTAACACAGATGTTGAGTTCACACCAGTATCTAATCAGCTTCCTCACCATATTGAGCTCCGCGTCTTTATTTATTTTATTTTATTTTATTTTATTCCTGTTTTGAATAATTTATATTTTCAGTTTTTAGCTCTATATGAACATGTTTCTTCTATCTGCGTATTTATTTTTGGTTTCACTGTATCTGTCCATGTCCTTTGTCTCTCTCTCTCTCTCTCCTCACCTTAACACCTTCCCATCTTCCTCTTAAGCACTCAAGGACATTGGCCAACAATCAGAGTTTCAGTTCTGTGGAAACAGTGTGTGTGTGTGTGTGTGTGTGTGTGTGTATATGTGTATATGTGTATATGTGTATATGTGTATATGTGTATATGTGTGTATGTGTGTATGTATGTATGTGTGTGTGTGTGTGTGTGTGTGTGTGTGTGTGTGTGTGCGCGCATTTCAGTTTCCTTTCATGTAATTTTTTTTCCCCATCATTTCTTTTAAACTCAGGATTACATAATGGAGAATAAGACTCAGTAACTTTCATTCTTTAAGCTTTTATGTGATGAATCATTGCCTTCTGTCGTAAAGTGTTGATCCAGCACAGCGCTGATGTACTACAGTCCAGTTGGTGGAGGTCAAAAGTCGGTACTAAATGGTTTCATTATTGGTAGTATAACGCTGAGAATGACACAAATATTCCTTAAGTATTATAATCATTTTTGATAAGTCTCTAGGCAGGGCGGTGGCTGCCAGCCATAAGGCCACGGGTTCGATTCCAGAACAAAGGTGCAGAGTTTACATGTTCTCCCAGCGCTGGCATGGGTTTCCTTCCACAGTCTAAAAACATGTCCATTAGGTTGACCGGTGATTCTAAATTGCCTGTAGGTGTGAATGTAAGTGTGTGGCTGTTTGTGTCCATCTCTGATGGACTGCTGTTAGATCTGTCAGAGTGTACCTTGGCCTTTCACCCTATGTGAGCTGAGTTAGGCTCCAATGGCCCTTTGAGGCCCTGAATTAGTGAATAAGCTGGTTAGAAAATGAATGCATGAAGGAACAAGTCTCTGTTTGAATAGGAAACGGACGCTGCTATGAAATATTTTACATACAAGTGAAAATTAGTAGTCAGGGCTACACAGACAGTGACATCAAAGCAGGTGTAGAACGTTTCCACTCAATCACGTCATTACTATTACTCTAGTGGAGTAAAACATTCCAACATCTGCCAAGAAAGTCCAAAGTGACTGGGGAAGTCCAGTAGGTGCCAGGACATTCTCCTAAAGTTAATTTATCTGCAGGATCTTGGCAAATATTGGCACATTCGTGCAAAAGGTGGTGAGTGTATCTGCACACAAAGTAAACTGAAGGCATTTGGAAGGTGATCTGTTAACAATTGGACTGTTCAGCACTAGGATAAAATCATTTTCCTTGATTTCCCCTTACCAGTTGTAGGACCAACCTGGTTTGGAAAATAAAATTGTCAGCCCTACCATCAGTCCAACAGAACAGGTCACTGAGGGTTGCCTTTAAACCAAAGGAAGTGAGCTAAGACAGAATGTTACCTAAGAACACACCCATAACAATCATCCTCCTAGAGCAAGTTCTCCAAACTGTCCAAGAACAGTTTGGTGAGGAACAATGCCATTTCCAGCATGATGGCGCACATTTCCATGGGGGCAAAAGTGATTTCTGGAAACGAAACATCCGTGGCCCAAGAACCTTATAGAGGCAGCTGGACAAACAAAACCCTGAATTAAAGTCCAGAGATTAATAGAATGCCAGGGCAAAATCAGAAAGGTCATTATTAATACACCATCCAATAAGTAGAATTAGACCTTTGCGACTGTAAAGCTAGAACTAGCAGAGTTTTTATAAATAATATTAATATCTATGGCTCACAGCTATTTATCCCTTTAATTTAGAATAACTGGGTGCCCAGGCGTGGAGATCAGGGCCCCAAGACCATCGAGCAGATCCACAAGGATGCAGAGATAGAGGAGCAGCGAGAGCAGATAAAAGTCCAACAGCAGCTCCTCTCCAAAAAGGATACCCGAGGGGTTGGAGGAGGAGGAGGAGTTACCCTGGGCCCCAGGGGTGTTGGCTCTGCGCCGCACCGTGGCAATCCACCACCGGATGACGGCTGGAATACCGTACCCATCTCCACAAAGAATCGACCCATTGACACCACTCGTCTCAGCAAGATCACCAAGGTATCAGCGAAATGCTGATAATACAGTTAACTAACATTAAGAAATAATTAACCAGGTTATTGGATGATCATAAATCCTGTGTTAGTCCAAAAAATTTTTTTGATTAAATTTATATTTAAGACGCCCTGAATAAGGACAGCTGCAAATGTGTATCGTTTTCATACAAATGAGCAATTGGCGGTTCAGGGGCTTGCTCAGATCTTTGGTGGTGCTGGGAGTCGAATCCACAACCTTCTAGTTAGCAGTCCAAAACCTTAGCCACTGTGGGTTTTCTTTAATATCAGTGTGTTAGGGCTAAAACAGGATATCAACCAACAATATCTTTTATTGGCTAACTGTCATAAGGGCCTGCACAGTAGCACAGATTAACCAGCATGGAGCTGTGGTTCAAGACTAATTATAGGCTTTACATTTTATTTATTTATTCCAGTATTTCCTGTCCTACAGGTTGTTCATTTTGTCTTGTTTCAATACAGTTGGTGGTTGTTTAAAACTAAATGAGATGAACCTCTGTATTCGATTCTGTCTCTGATTCCCCAGCCTGGAGCACTGGACTTCAATAACCAGCTACTTGCCCCTGGTGGCAAAGGATCTTGGGGCAGCTGGGGCAAAGGGAGCAGTGGAGGCTCAGGAGCTAAACCTAGTGAAAGCGGTGTGTTTCATTTGTGCGTGTGTGTGTTTCATGTCATTGTGTGTCACTGTGGTTTGGTGAATATAGACATAAAATGCTTCTTTTACTTGATCTCGTTTTACTTTTAATATCATTGAGTTATTATATTTGTATATAAGGTCAATAACAATATATATATATATTTTAGAACAGTTACTGATTATTTCCTAGAACCTATTTTTTCTGTTTTTGACACAATCATTGAAGTTTGAGCCGAACAAGCGTAATTTTACTTTCTCCTAGCAAACAAAATTGTGCACTATGAATTAATTCCTTATTAATATTAACATTTAATTCTATAAACTGAAATATTTCATAATTACTTGTCAGCAATTTGTGAATTTTTAAAAATAAAACATTTTTCTTTAGTACTTCAACTGAAAAAAACATGGTTTGTAGTATAACGCATTACAATTGGATTTTATTTGTAGTTGCAGTTGTTGACTTTTCCTGCGGTTTTCACACAATTCTCAACACAAGTAGAAAACCTCATGTATCGGTGAAGCCAATATCTCAAACTCAATATCCAATAATGACAGAAATACCAGGAAAAAATATTGGGAAAAGCGAGTATTGGGAATCTGCTAATAATAATAATTTAATTGTGGGACTTTTATATGTTCCAGAAACAAAAAGAAATGTTTAAACTTTGCTTTTCCTTCCAATAAATCTACACAATTAATTTACAGTGATGTGTGTGTGTGTGTGTGTGTGTGTGTGTGTGTTTGCAGCTCCAGACTCGAGCCGAACCAGCACACTGAATCGCTTCTCCGCTCTCCAGCAGCCTTCTTCCTCAACGTCCTCCACCTCATCTTCCTCCACCATCGAAACAGATAGAAGAGTTCCACAAAGGTCAAAAGGCATTATATATCCGGTTCCTCGTGCTTTGAGCAGTGTACCTTAATCGCTAATATGTATGTATGTTCGACATCCGTGAACAGGAGCAGCTCGAGTCGAGAGCGAGGTGACCGTCTGGAACGCGGCCCAGACAGAAACCGAGTCGGCATCAGCAAACGCAGCTTCAGCCGAGAGAAAGAGGAATGGGAGCAGAGGCCGAGCGAGACGGTGCGGCGAGTCGCTAGCATGACTGACGAGCGGGAACGAGTGAGAGAGCGGGAACGAGAACGACAGCGAGCCACGAGCAAAGATAACGGTCAGTACCGTAAACCTGTACAAGCTCTTATTAGAGACACATTTTTTACCATTGAACCATTATTCAAATTTACTATACTATACATTCATTCATTCATCTTCTTACCCGCTTATTCCTGAATTCAGGGTCACAAGGGTCTGCTGGCCTATCCCAGCACACACAGGGCACACACATACATTCACTCCTATGGACGATTTAGAATCACCAATCCACCTAATCTGTATGTTTTTGGACTGTGGGAGGAAACCGGAGTACCCAGAGGAAACGCAAGCGCGGGAAGAACATGCAAACACACAAAGATCGAACCCGGGACTTTGTTGCCACATTAAATTAACATTATATTTAAAACCCACTGTGTGGAAGCTTCCACCGGATTGTAAAGAAAGGTGAAGGGAATCCCTCACTCAGTGGCGATTTTATTGGAAAGGATTTGTGGTGGTTCTCTGTAGTGGATAACACGTGGGTTTCACACAGCGTTACAGGTGCTGGAGTGGAGGTGCAGTATATCCTTAGTGTTATTTAAGTGTTTTTCATAATCGTTCTAATAATCTAGCGTTTCCATGTGTCATTCCGTGCTTCAGTTCATCCTGAACAAGAATATTTAGCAAACCCCAAATCCTGGAGGAAATTCCGTCATACAGAAGCTCGAAAAACAGAGAAACTCCAGTTCTGCCTCTAACGGAAAAATGGAAACATTTATTTACACTGCAGAAGAATTAGATTAAGAATCAATTCTGGAATGGGATCCTGACAATCAGATCGGATTGTAAAGTATATATATGGGGGGAAAAAAGGTTCCCGCCCACAAAAGTAACGATTTTATATCACATGAGCTTTTCTTGGAATGAGTGAGAGAAAGACAATAACTTAATATTAAAATAACAAAGGATCTGCTAGGCTAACTTGCAGTCAAGCTCTTATTAACCCTGGTCATTTATTCCAGTGTTTTCCTTTACAATCATTTTATTAAACAAACTGAATAGAATTGAATAGAATCTTTCTCCTATTTACTCGATGGCGTTTGTGTTTAGTTAGGAGAGAACCGGTTTCCACACCACCTCCTGCACCGTCCAAACCAACTATTAGCCTTGAGGACCTTGAGAAAAAATCCACCGCAATCATTGAGGAGTATTTGCATATTAACGACATGAAGGTAAACACACACACACACAAAATGGAGAAATAGCATATTTAATTTTGTAAATTATTCAGTACAAGTCATCAGTTTGCTGCTTATCACTCTATGAAAACCCAACATGTTTGAGTAGGACGTGTTGTTTCGACGGGAGTCTGTAGAGGTTGCTGTAACAGCTTTTGCAAAATGCTTCACTAATTTAAAAAAACAACTGCACACGCTACTACTTGTTCTACTTATGAAGTGTTATACAAAGGCTGGAACCTAACAGATTTCGTGTGTGTATGTGTTCTGTCATCCTGCAGGAGGCGCTGCAGTGTGTAAGTGAGATGAACGCCGCTTCACTGTTGTACGTTTTTGTGAGGACGGGAATTGAATCGACTCTGGAGCGTAGCACTATTGCCAGGGAGCACATGGGTTTATTACTACACCAGTTGGTCAAAGCTGGAAAGCTGTCTGCACAGCAGTACTACAAAGGGTGTGTCTGTCTGTCTGTCTGTGTGCCTGTTTTTTTTTTTAAATGTATATGTGAGACAGATTGTGTTCTTTTAGTCCCCAAAAGTGCAACAGAAACAGCATCTGGTGTGGAAAAAAAGGATATTTTTTAACGTGTGTGTTTAGGCTGATGGAGGTACTGGAGGTGGCTGAGGACATGGCCATTGATGTGCCTCATATCTGGGTCTACCTGGCTGAGCTGATCACTCCCATGCTGCATGTGGGTGGGATTTCCATGGGGTCCCTCTTCAGGTGAGTCACATAATGGAACCGGTCTTTTAGACAATCACGTAGTCACTCCAGTAGATCATGTGACGCAACCTGAATAGATTAGTTTATCTTCTTTTCCTGTAACTTGTTTTATTGTGTGTTATTTCTTTATGATTATGTGGCATTGTGTACATGTGCTCTCCTTTTGTGTTAAGCTTCTGTATTTTGCACACCTCAGCACTTTCTCATTTCACACACACATAGTCAGCACCAAATGTCCGGTCTATAAGAGGTTATCTGTAACACATGCTCAGGGGTGTTGGGTTCCTGTCGGTTATCTGAAGATACAGGCACGTGAGTGGGTTTCCTGTCTGTTATTCTCAGAAGGAGTTACCCAAAAGCTATTGTGATGAGTGACTATATAAATGAACACCTTCTAAGACATTCTTTGGAAGATCTCTGCATGAATAAACAGTCATGACAAAGTTCTGGTGTTTGTTCTATGCGTGATTTCCCCGAGCGCTCGTATTTTCTGAGTTGTGATTCGAGACGCGCCAGCGAAACGGGGCGAGGAACAAAGCATTGCAGCCGTAAATTCTCACAGTTTATTGGTGTTGTGCAGGTGGTTTGGATGGATTATTTTGTGCACATGTAAGGCATGAGTCGAGGATGGTTTCAACACGGGAGCTCATTTTGTGGCAGATTTATTTACCTTATCCACTTAGATTTTCTCCCTAAGGCTTCCCTTATTTGGCGCGCACTTATATGATTCACACAAACGAATCATTGAGGGCGAGTCATTACGGAAACACACAATTATTAGAGAGTGTCCTTTACGCATAAGCAATACTACTGATCAGGAAGTATCTATTAGAAAAAATAAAACTCTTACCTGATAAGGAGTATCACGTCGGGGTCACCAATAAACTGTAAGAATTTACGGCTGCACTGCTCTGTTCCTCGCCCCCCGTTTCGCTGGTGCGTCTCGGGAGTCTCGAATCACAACTCAGAAAATACGAGCTCGGGGAGATCAAGCATAGAACAAACACCAAAACTTTGTCATGACAGTTTATTCATGCAGAGATCTTCCAAAGAAGCAAAGAATCAACAAGGTATTTATGTAAAACAAAAGGGAAGAGCGCTGGTGTATGCGTGTAAAAAGAGGAACAAGCTGCTCTCAGAATGACACCTAACTGTCTGGTTCGTACGGAACAGAAAGCTCTGTATGTGGCAAATATGGTCATGTGTGTACAGATTACCACTTCGTTAACATTTGCAAGCTAAGCACTATATGTTCATGTGTGAGCATGTGGTGTACATGCAATAGGAATGGAGTGTAACAATCACGAGATAAGAGGGTTAAGAGTGCAACAGAAGTAATGTATGAGCTACAACAGAAACAAATGTTCTAGAGTACAATATATTTCAACACAACCATTTTGACTCCCAGAGAAGTGACGAAACCCCTGCTACCCATCGGCAAAGCTGGAGATCTGCTAGCACATATCCTCACCCTGCTTTGTAAAGGAATGGTAAGTCCCATGTGGGTGTGTGCGGTTTGTGTGATTTAAATAATCCACGATATTAACACTTCTCCGTATGTGCACAGAGCCATAAGAAAGTCGGAGCCATGTGGAAGGAGGCAGGGCTTAGCTGGAAGGACTTCCTGTCTGAGGAGGAAGATGTTAACAAGTTTGTGACAGAGAAGGTTTGATACTTACAGTTACTGCAGTGGGTGACGCGGTGGCTTAGTCCTCCGGGTTATAACGATTTCCTCCTACAGTCCAAAAACATGTACATTAGGTACACTGCTTACCTGCTTATGACCCTGAATTAGGGAATAAGTGGGTAAGGTGATGAATGAATGAATTACTGCAGTAAGTGTTGCCAGATTGGGAAGGTTTCTCTTGAAATAACTTCATTGGGTGGCTTGATCACATTTAAGTAAGTTTCTTGGCAGATAAATGCAATCAATATGTTAATCACCATTTTCTATCATTTATTCTGTGTGTCATTTATCATTGGTGTAGCTTAGATTAGTTTTAATCTCATTCTGCACAAACTACAGATTTTATAAAATACATAGGTTTATATGTCTATCTATGTCAGTATAGGGATATCAGCCTTAAAAAGAACTTAATTATAGGTTACTAGCATCCATTATCATATTATGCATTTTATTAGTTTTATTAGGTTTTATATCGTTATCTCCCTTTTAATGATCAGAAGCAAATGAGTTCAATAGCCAAGTACCACCAAGGTTAATATGAAAACATTTGTAAATGATTAAAAATGGCATGGACCAACGGTGTGTGTGCAGGGTTTGGACTACACACTCGATGAGGAGTGTGTGAAAGTTGCTAGCAGTAAGAAACCTCTTAACATGGACGAGATTTCCAAACAGCTGGACCAACTGATGGAGGATAAATCTGGAAACCAGCGCATTTTCAACTGGGTGGAGGTATATTTTGTGTGTGTGTGTGTGTCTTAATTAGAGAAATAGCTTTAAATACTCAGAGAAAAGGGTTTCATCCAAGGTATCATTAAATTTGTGCGAACTCAAAACACAGTCCATACTCGGGTAACGATAGCTTAACTGAAATGAAACTCGTATCCTATGTATAGTCAGCAAGGTGAGTAGTATGTCTGAGTCAGTCCTTTTCTGAAATTGCATACTACTCAAGTCAGTAACAAAAAAGGAGTAAGTCAGTAATCTGCATACAACTGACTCAGACATATGCAATTTCAGAAAAGGACTAATACTTTCTTCTATTATGATTGGTTACTACATATGGAAAGTTGTGGCTTAGTGGAAAAAAGTTTGGAGCAGGGTTCTATTCCCAGCACCAACAAGCCACCACTATGAGCCCCTGAGCAAGGCCCTTAATCCCTAATTGCTCAATTGTCTAAAATTTCTCGTTCTGTATAAAGGCTCTCCCTAGTGGCAGAGTTTCTCTAATAAACTTAGCTTGGAACATGAGTTCTAGTATTTTAGTTTGTGTGTATATATTGTGTGTGTGTGTGTTTGATTTATTCTCCGCGTTTACAGGCAAACCTGGATGAACAGCAGGCTTCTTCCGACACCTTTGTTCGAGCGCTGATGACCTCCGTGTGTCAGACTGCGATCATCTGTGAGTTAAAATAAATCCTGTAAGTAAGCAGTTGAGTAACAAAAAACAACTCCAGATTGTATAATCCTTCTTTTTCTTTTAGGCGAAACGCCATATAAAGTAGATTCGAAAGAGATCTCGCAGCGGGCCAAGCTGCTCCAGCGCTACATTAGGGATGAGCAGAAAGAGCTGCAGGCTCTCTACGCATTACAAAGCCTCATGGTGCAGATGGAGCAGCCACCAAGTGAGTTTCCTTTTGGAGAACACGGTGTAGTGTGAAGATCCTGTTGGAGACATTAAACTAGAGCAAATAACAGATAAATGAAACATAAATTTACGAAACTCGATAAGCTATGCACCGCACCTTGACGCACTACGCACCGCACTACACCTCGATGTCATCTTCACAGTGAATTGTTCGATGCCCATGCGCCATGCAGATTGGCACGCACTTTTTTCAGCGAGGTTCGTTCTAATATCTGAATAGAAACAGGGTCGATCTTCCAGAGGTTTAAGTTGACCACCTCGTCCAGCTGTTGCTCCTCCCATCGGATGATCTGTTTGTACAAGGATACACACACACACACACACATTTGTGTCTAAAGGTGCGGTGCGCATCGATATCAGTTGCTTAGGTCTAATTGATCTGTTATTGTTCTTTCTATTTTTCTCACGTTTAGATTTGTTGCGAATGTTTTTTGACGTCCTCTATGACGAAGACATCATTAAAGAGGACAGCTTCTACAAATGGGAGTCCAGCAAAGATCCAGCCGAGCAGCAAGGAAAGGGTGTCGCCCTCAAATCAGTCACCACATTTTTTACTTGGCTCCGGGAAGCCGAGGACGAATCTGACAACAGCTGAAACCTCGGCTCCGCTCGCCATCTTCCTGAAGCAACACAAAGCAACAAAAATAAATAATAAATCAATAAAAGCTAATTTTGAAACATTTCAGGATGTTTTTCCCACCTGGTTTTACACTAAGGAATGCTTTTTCTTTTTGTTTTCTTTTTCAAACTGTTCATTTGGAAATTTTCACATTTCCCGACGAGAATAAAGACGTCTGGATTGTTTGGTTTTCCACCTCACCTGTCACTAATCTCCGCCTACTTTTCCGCTGCTGATGTGTTGCTACGCCAGTTAATCGACAGTTGCTCAAACCTCTGTATTTCTTAAGGTATCATGTTAAGAGGACTACTTTACACCGTGCTGGAGGATGAATTGTGCTGCTTATTATTATTATTTGCCCCCTGCCTTTTCCCCCACCCCTTGATTTTTGTTCGACAGGGCAAAAGAAAGCTCAATCCAAAGCTGTGATTGGGTGCTTTGAAAGTGGAGAACGAACTACTTTTTTTTGGACCGCTCTGCATGATGCAAAAAATAAAAGGAGGAGAGGGTGAACTTTCGCAATTTTTTTGCTGCTGCTGAAAGGGCGGAGTTACACTAACCACCACCCCTGAAATTGTCAGATTTAACTTTGTTTAAAAAAAAAAAAAAAAAAAAACAGGACTAAAAAGCTGGTTTAGTAAATGAGTCTAAATCCTTTAGTGCATTTTATGAAATACAATCAGTGCTAAAAGTTAATGGAAAAAAAATCATGAAGAAAATGAAATTTTTTTGTTTGTTTGTTTTTTAAAAAGAAAGACAAACGAAAGTGGCTGTGTGAAAATCTTTTTCTGCTCCCATAACAAATTTCAGGAGAGTCCTGTAAATATTTAGGTTCTTTGATTTGTTTTTGTTTAAACTTTTCAATAATAAAAAAATGCTAACTTTAATGATTTATTCTGGGATTTTTTTTTTAACGAAATCTGGCAACCAATTTAGCTTTGAGACCACAAGTTCCTACATTTACAGCATTTTGCAGATGCTCTTATCCAGAGCGACTTACAACTGAGCAATTAGGGTTTAACGGCCTTGCTCAAAGGCCCACAGTGATTGCTTGATGATGCTGGGAATCGAACCGAAGTCTTTCTGGTAACAGTCTAACTACCAAGCCTTCCCTGCTGTGTTTCAAAGGACATACTCTTTACTTTAGTATAGTATGAGAATGGGGCGGCGCGGTGGCGTAGTGTTAACACAATCGTCTCTTTCTGTGTGGACTTTGCATGTGCTTCCCATGCTTGCGTGCGTTTCCTCGAGGTACTCTGGTTTCCTCCCACTGTCCAAAAACATGTACATTTATGTTGATTGGTGAGTCTAAATTGCTGATAGAAGTGAATATGCGTGTATGATGATGTTCGTCTGTGTGTGGCCCTTTGATGGACTGGCTCACTGTCCAGGGAGCCTCTCGCTGTATGTGTGCTGTTTCTACTGTATATGTTTTTGTTTCATTGTTTTTGTTTGTTTGTTTCTTTGTTAACCGAAATGGTGGTCCAATTAGAGATGGATATTGGGTATCAGACACATTTTATTTGGTTGATCTGAATGCAGAACCCTTAAAATGCTGTAAATGTACCAAGCAGTTCTAAAAGGATGACAAAGACCCGAATGTTAAGGTAAGTAGAACAAATATTTATTGAAATCATAAAATATAATTTGTGTTCTATCTGAAACCAATTACTCATCAACGTCCAAAGGTAGTCGCATTGTAAAATATTTTAACACACTTGGCAATGGCTGCAAAGAGATTTGTGTAATTGGGAATTGGCAAACTTTTTTTTTTTTTTTGATCGGTTCAGTCTCACAATTAAATTGTTTTAAATGGAAGAATAGTTTTTATTTTATTCTTAAATAATGAAAGTGTGAATGCTACTGCTACATACGATTTACAGTGCTATTCGTTTACATCCTGGCTAGTAAGTGGAAGGGTTTTTCGAACCTGCAATCCTTTACAGAATTGGATTGTGTCTAGCTTGCAGCACTAGTTGTCCCATTACTTAAAACTCTGACTCCTTTTGTTTTGCCCAATTACCCCTGACATATCTCTACAACTAACTGGAATGGTTAAAATTGTTCTGGCTGCCCAGGAGTTCAACGAGATCTGTAGCCTCTGGTGTCGCCGTCTTCCTTAACCTGGTGCTGCTCTCTCTAAAGCTGCCCATTGGTGCGTGGGGTTTGGCTCCTGTTGCCTTTACTGAAGTCTCAAAGCCCTTCCGTAGCTATAAAGCGACAAAGCAAAGAATAAAATCGTGAATTTTTGGGCAACATCTTGGAATTTCTAGAACATCGGGAATTTTCCCACAAACTCCACTAGAAACTTTTCCTCACCTCTTCATGTGACACAACCCCTACCAGTTTCCCAACACTGGTGACATATGCATGATCCAAACCCATAAATGCAAAGATCTTGTGGACCTAAAAAAAAAAAAAAAGAATAGGTGAAAGATGATGTCATCTTCACAGTGAATTGTTCGATGCCCATGCGTCATGCGGATTGACACGCACCTTTTTCAGCGAGGTTCGTTCTAATATCTGAATAGAAACAGGGTCGATCTTCCAGAGGTTTAAGTTGACCACCTCGTCCAGCTGTTGCTCCTCCCATCGGATGATCTGTTTGTTACAAGGATACATACACACACATTTGTGTCTAAAGGTGCGGTGCGTAACTTGTCAAGGGACGCCGCGTATCAAGGTGCGGTGTGCATTGATATCAGTTATGTCTAATTTATCTGTTATTGTTCTTTCTATTTTTCTCACATTTAGATTTGTTGCGAATGTTTTTCGACGTCCTCTATGACGAAGACATCATTAAAGAGGACGGCTTATTTGTTACAAAGATACACACACACACATACACACATTCTCTAAAGTTGTTTCCAGCGTACCTAAAGAGCAACTTATGACTAACTGATAAAAGATACTAAACATGTAAATGGACCATCCGAATTTTTATCAATTTATTTATTTTGGTGTGTATATGGTTTGTATTGAGTGATTACCTCTCGCATGGTCATGGTATCCTTCACATCTGGATCCTCCTAGATAGAAGGAAACCATTCAATACATTTATTAAACAACCAAAGAATTTCAAGTATTGTGTATGGTTAAAGGAGAATCATTAAAGTGAATATGTCAGCTGTCTTACCTCTACCAACACAGTAGAATGGGCACAGAAAAGGCTTTTGATTGTAATTTCCAAATCTTGGCAACCTGAGCATGACATAATAGATGAGTTGGTCCTTCAAACGCCACTTATTTAAGAATCTACATGACTATTAGTACCATTATCCAACAACTATAGTAGGGATGTACTGCTGTAGATACCAGTATCGATATCAAAACGATATACACCAAAGAGGGATACCTCTTTCTACTTTATTGGCAGAACCTTTAACCACTTGAACCATGGCCATGTCCAGACAAAAACAAGTATTTTCAACACTCTTTTCTGAGATTTACAGTTACGCCCTTATACAGAGTGACATTCATTACTTCACTACAAGCAGGTGTGGTGCTTGATGGTGTTGGAAATCGAACCCCTGTCTTTCTGTTATTAGTTTAATGTCTTAACCACTACCCAAATGTTTTGGTTTTTTTCATATATAGCACCTTAAAAGGTGAAGGTCAGAGCGCAGATTATGCTATAATAAAGTGCCTCAAGAGCATAAAGGGTTAAGGGTCAAGGACCCAACAGTGGTAGACTTGGTGCTGGTGGGGCTTGAAGCCAGGTCTTTAACATTTGAGCCACTTTAACCATTTGTGCTGTGCAAAGCTTCTGATTGGCCAACTTTTTTGGTTAAGATGTTATTGCAACCTGTTGGTGTGGAATGCTGGTTAGACTACCACATGGACTAAAATCGATCAACCCGTGTATATGTGGACATGGCCAAAGATTCTTGACCAACAACAACAGAACAGAATATTTCAACATAAATGATAAGTTTCTTACTCAAAGTTAGCGAGCAGTTATAGTAATTTGTTGCTAGCAGTATCATTAGCACTTGGCAACCAACCATAAGCAATACCCAAGCAAGATGAGGAAAAAAAATGAGTTATAGCACCTCGCGCCATAAAAATAACCCAACAACCCACCAAAAAATGAAAGGTATCCATGCCAGAAAACGTCGGTACTTCAAAAGGACCAAGCCAAGATTTTTCATTTCAAGGTTCTTCTGAGCTTTTGTATTCGGTGCTGCTTTCCAAAAACCAAAAGCAGTTGTTCCTCCTGCTAGTTTAATTTGCAATGTAGTTCCAGGAGATCTTTGGCCACTTGTAAACTTCTGGCTAACAGAAACACGATTCCAAAAATAGTGTTGCTCAGGACAAACTCTACATGAAGGATGGGAAGTATATTGAGTACCAAGCAGGAATCCCAAAAGAACCTTACCACCAAAAAGCCCCAAACACCAGCCAAACTCTGAAGCACTATGATCTGCCCCCATATCAGTAGAGATTGTGGATCCCGGATCTACTTACTAGTATCTGATGATCCACGTTTGCAATCATGCTCTACTTTGAGCAATTGCCTGTTCCATCAGTGTTCAATGATTTGTATAGTTTTTTTCTATTTTTTCTATACTACTTGGTTAATGTGTATGTGACGTCCGTCTTGTGTACCTTTGTCTGTTATCAGTGGCTTAGAAGAAAACTGTGATGCTTCAGCTACAGAGGTCTGGAAGATATTCAGTGACAATATGTTTAGGAGATTGGCAGTCCAACATCTTACTACCACAGCCTTACTTGCTGTTGAGCCTGGAAATTGATGGTTTGATAGGGGTAGTGGAAGGTTGCAAGTGAATCTAACTAAATAACTGAATATTTCTTTTATTAGCCCAATAAAGTTTTATGAAGACAATTTAGAAATTGGGAAACTGAAACTATTTGTAAAATTTCATGCAATTTCATGCTTTTTGGAATCTTTGCCTGAAGGTTGCTGAGAACCACTATTGGTTCTCACAGTGACATCAACACTGAGATGCTGTGGGGAGAGTTACAGAATTAAATGTAATAAGTTTGCTCTAGCATTAGCATAACAGTCAATGGTTATAAAAAGTTCAATGGATTGGTGACCTGTCCAGGCTGTACCCCTGCTTCTATGTGAGCTGGGTTAGAAGATGAATGAATGGTAGCCTGTCTAATAATGTTCTAGTAGTCTGGCTGGGCCACCCTTGAAAAACCTAACTCATTTATTGAGCATACATGCTTGTGTTTATGTGAAAGTCTTTCTCTCTCACCTCATCGTTCTTCTCATTTTGCGTTTGCTGCAGAAGGTATTTGAGTCTCCGTGTCCGACTGAGCTGATTGGACAGCAGCGCCTGCATCTGAGGGCGCTCAACTGAACCCAACAACAGCTTTGACTCTGGTTGAAAAAAGAAAAGAGTGTCCAACTTACACATCACAGCATATAAACCATAACCTCAGGATCTACTGGAGGTCAGTGTTGGTGGTGGTTTGGATGGTAGTACCGTCACACTTCACCAAGGGGAAGGTCCTTAAGCTTGTAAGCAGGAGCTCTCGCAGGTCTCTGTAAGTGGAGTTCAGTGTGATGTATTTCACGTTATTCACCATGATGTCTTCTACACAAATGTTCGACTCTCTAAACAGACAAACATTGGATACAGTCAGAAATGTAGGAACAGTTACATAAGTTTCTACCAGTGTCTACCAGGAATGTTGTAAATTAGTTTATAATGAAACCTTCGGTTATTTGGTATCAAATCATTGACAGACGGCGTTATTCTGTGAATAAATATACATCACTTGTTTAATACAAGTTTATATTGTATCCAATCATGATGAAACACAGTTTAAAACTGGTAGCCAGTCGGGGTCAATGTTTTTCGCTGACGTACATTTACCACCTAAATTATAATATTTGTCAGACAGTTTATTCTCATCATCTTTTGCTGCACTGCTTCCAATACAGGTATGTGGATGTAAAATTTTTTGTCCAATCAGATGTCAGTTACTTTGTGAGGCCACATTAATGTAATCAGTCCAAAACTGGACTGCCTATGGAGCTTAAAACTATATCAGCATTGGGAAATTGCTAATTGGTTAATATTATTAAAAAACCTGCCGTCCGAAGTCCACTAGCTGGCGTACAATGACATAATGTATTTTTCAAAGTTCAGTTAGAAATTTACAGCCACAATGTCATACTTAGCCTTTGTAAGGAAAGTTAACTAACTCCGAAGGTAACTAGCGTGTCACAGTCTGGAAAAAATTGTGTTTTTACCACATCTAGACCAGTGCCACCGGACTTACTGCCTTTAAATGTATTAAATTTTTAATTACATCATTTAATATTTTTGTGATGTCATTAGATAAGTATTCTGACTCTGAGCTACTCCAGATGTTGTAGGTGGTACAGCTGTGGTTGAAGAAATTGGTTGGAGTTTTCTTAAAAGGTTTTATCCTCTATATTCAGAGCAACTTAATTTTTATCTCTTTTGTACAACTGAGCCAGTTAGGGTTACGGGCCTTGCCCATGGACCCACAGTGGTGGCTTGGTGGAGCTGGGATTTGAATCCTGGTCATTCTGGTATCAGTCCAACACCTTAAGCATTAAGCTGCTCATTCCCCAGACCTGATCTGTTTTGGAAATTAGTTGGGTAAAGGTTTATCGAAGGACGAGGTACCAAATGCACGGCCACTGCTGACCACCTCGTCTGAGCTGCGTTACTCTACAGTTTATTGGATTAGTGCTCCTCATAAATTATAGGAATTGGTAGCTCAGTGGTTAAGTGTTGGTTCAAACAGTGGGACATGTCCGGGGGAGAGTGCCAGTACCTGTAAAGGTGGGATTGAGACCTTATTTTAGAGGTGTATGCTCAATAATAATAATAATAATAATAACTATAATAAATACAAGCTAGGGCGAGACAGTAGCGTAGTGGTTAGCACGGTCGCCTCACAAGAAGAGGTCTTTCTGTGGAGAGTTTGCATTATCTAGTGATTCTAAAGGTGTGTGTGTGTGTGTGTGTGTGTGTGTGTGTGTGTGTGTGTGTGTGTGTGTGTGTGTGTGTGTGTGTGTGT
>JAOTRA010000037.1:2261227-2267978 GCA_026260255.1 Pseudolaguvia tuberculata | reverse complement strand
ACACACACACACACACACACACACACACACACACACACACACACACACACACACACACACACACACACACTGTGTGTTCATGATGGATTTGTGCTAAAATCGCACTCCTAAATATTTAAAGCGCAGGATGGGGAAATTAGGCTGGAGGAGTAGGAGTGTGAGTGTGTGCGTGTGTTTTGAAGGGGATGAATGGAGGACATTAGGCACATCCATTGCTTGTGGCAAAAGAGAATAAGGTTTCTTTTTGAGCGTGTGTGTGTGTGTGTGTCCATTCCTCTGTGTGTGTGTGTGTAATACTGCAGAGAGAATCTTAATGAACACTAATTTTCTATTGCCGTCGGACACTGGAAAGTGTGTAAGAGATAAATCAGTGTGTGTCTCTGTGTGTGGGAATGAGACATTTTAATTTCTGAACTAGACTAATAACTAAAAATACACACACACACACACACACACACACACACACACACACCTTGTGCAGTGATGTACGCTCCACCAGCTGAAAGGGGGCGGGGTCAATCTTACAGCTGTTGAAGTTGACCTGCTCGTCAAGCTGTTGCTCCTCCCACTCAGCGATCTGGAACATACAGGAGGAAAGTATAACACCGAAACCCACAAAGGAAGAGGAAAGTAAAGAAAATTAAAAAACAAAAGATAAAAGTAAAGAAAAGAACCGAAGAGAAAAAAAGAAAGAATAAAGGAAAAAGAGGGGAAAGCAAGGACAGAAAAGATGAGTTAACATGTAATATACTAGCAGCATAATTATTTAACTCAGTGTGTGTCTGTGTGTACATTCACCTCTCTCATGGTCATGTCATCCTCAAACTCGTCCTCCTATAAGAACAACCAACACACACACACACACACACACACACACACACACACACACACACACACACATTAAAAACATTCTTAAAATCTAGTAGGTACAGTAATTACTGTAGCTGAATTATGCACACACGCACACGGTTACATTAGTTTTCTATCCTGATGGGAACTCAGGGAAGTGGAAAGTATAATTGTTTGTATAACCTAACCTTTATCTAACCCCTATCTCCTATACCCTTACCGTACCCCCCAACCATATCTCTTATCCTATCCGTTATCCCCTTACCCTTCTTCTCCTTTCGCCACAGCGGATCACTCTTCTCCACACTACCCTGTCCTCTACATCTGCCTCTTTCACCCCAACTACCTACATATCTACCCTCACCACATCTATAAACCTCCTCTTTGGTCTTCCTCTTTTCCTCCTGCCCGCCACCTCCATCCTCAGCATTCTTCTACCAATATACTGCATTACCAATATACCAATATACCCTCCTCTACACATGCCCAAACCATCTCAATCTAGCGTCCCGCACTGTGTCACCCAAAACATACACTGTCCCTCTAATAAACTCATTTCTAATCCTGTACATCCTCGTCACTCCCAATGAAAATCTCAACATCTTCAACTCTTCACCTCCAGCTCCACCTCCTGTCTTTCCTCCAGTTCCTCCCACTGTCTTTCCTTCAGCTCCTCCCAATGTCTTTCCTCCAGCTCCTCCCACTGTCTTTCCTCCAGCTTCTCCCACTGTCTTTCCTCCAGCTCCACCTCCTGTCTTTCCTCCAGCTCCTCCTCCTGTCTTTCCTCCAGCTCCTCCTCCTGTCTTTCCTCCAGCTCCTCCCACAGACTTTCCTCTAGCTCCTCCCACAGTCTTTCCTCCAGCTCCTCCCACTGTCTTTTCTCCAGCTTCTCCTCCTTTCTTTTTGACAACTCAACTGTCTCACCGTATAACATTGCAGTTCTTATTACAGTCCTATAAATTTTCCTATCCCCTATTCCCTTACCATATCCCCTATTCTCTAACCATGTCCGCTATCCCCTTACCATAACCCCTATTCCCTAACTATCCCCCTAAACCCTATCTCACACTTCTATTCCCTTATCATTCCCTAACCTTTATCCCTAAACCTATTCCATAACCCATATTCCTAAATCCTATAACAAACCTTGATCCCTAAACCTGCCCCTTATTCCCTAACCCTCATTCCTAAACCCTCTCTGAAACCTCCATACCTAAACCTATTTCCCAAACTTATCCCCTAACCCCTTATCCCTGAACCTATTCGTTAAACACTATCTCAAACCTCAATCCCTAAACATATTGCCTATTCCCTAACTATTGAACCCTAACCTCTATACCTCCCGCTAACTCAGTCCGTATACCTAATTTCATTGTCTGTGTATAGTCATATTTAGATCCCCACCAGGCTGTAAAAGCTACCACACACACACACACACACACACACACACACTTCACAGAAATCTTTAGCTGCACGAAAAAACAAAAATCAGACATTCACATTTTTTGTTAATTTATTAAATATTCCCATAATAACTTGCAACTTTATGATTTCTGATTATTTTGGCTAAAAACATTTGACAAAGAAAAGAAAACCAAACTCTGTAGACCTGATCTTCGAAATATCAACCTTTTTACCTGGTATCTATAGTCGCAGGTCAGAAGCTCATCCAATCAAAGAAGTTTAGTAGATTTTGAACTGCAATTTAGTTCGTCTGGCGTTGCAGTTATTTATGATGTAGTTAAATTTTTATTTGATCCGAAAATTAATTGCAGCAAGTAGAGAATTGATTAGTTTTATTATAGGAAAAATAAATGCGCTAAATATTACCATGAACAATGTTTTATGCTAATTCTAGCTAACGTAAACTCTAAAGAAGCCAACATGTGAAATGTAATTATATAAAATCGCAGTACAAAAAAAAATCTTAAGCTAGTTACTGTACTAAATGAACCAACTGCACTACAAACAAATAGATAATTGATCACATGACCCAAAAAAAAAAAGAAAACTCCCCGAACATTTTACTATTCTAATTGTTACAGCTTAGCAAGGCATTCTGCGTAACTGCAGGAGTACTGTACATGACGCAACACCTAGCCTATTAGGTCATAATGGATGACATAGCGATAAGCGGTGCAATGCCACATCTGATCTTTGACCTTTGTCTTATACTTTGTATATTACCAGAAGCAAACGTTAGAACCACGTTAAAAGAAAAGCCAAAAGGTTAACAACCAAAGAGAATGACATGGGACATAAGCAGGGACTAAGTGTAAGTGACGTAACAGCTTTGTGTGTGTGTGTGTGTGCGTGTGTGTACACTACAAGAAACAGATTTTTGATTACATGACCAAAAAAAAGCTGAACATTTTACAATTCTAACCATTACAGCTTAGCAAGGCATTCTGGTACCAGCAGACGCCGTGAGCAATAGGGAATAAGCCAGTAAGAAGATGAATTAAATTGTATTAATTGATTTTCCCAAATAGATTTTATACTCAATACATGAAAACATTTTTAAATAATTTTTATGTTAATACATTAATTTATATTTGCTGAATTAAAGAATGATGTATATAATCTAAAGTAAAATAAGTGTTTAGAAAAATTAACAATACAATCTAGGCTGGCGAATGGTCTCCTCACAGCCACATATTCAAATGCAAGTATATGAGGTTGATCTGTGATTCCAAATTGCCCAAAGAGTGACTGAGTGTGTGGTTGTTGTACAGGGATAAGTTTCAGCAGACCCCTGTGAACCCAAATTAGGGAATAAGAAGGTTAGAAGAGAATGTTACAATGAATGTTTATCTGTGATCTGAAAATTATAAACTATTGCAGTTCTTTAAATATATTTATTTATTCCAAAAATATAATATACATAATTTATTTATAGTAAAAATCTAAGCTCAGTGAATGTGAACTGCTTACTATGGTTAGATGTTAAATTCATAACCATTTCTACTTGACATTTCCATGAATTCCATTAATTGATAGAAAAAATAATTTAGATTTTAAACATTTATAGTCTAGAAGGTCAAAGGTCAGTAGCAGGCACACAGGACAGTGCTGGATATTAGACATGGAGGTGAAATGACTGCTTGGATGGAATTTTAGGTTTCTGATGAGGTTTTTTTTTTTTTTTCACGGTTTGGTGTCTTACCGCCACCGATATCCTGACCCGCTTGGGCTTCCTGTGCTCGTGAGCCATTGAGTTCTGCAGGTTACAAGGCTTTTACCAAGAAACGGAAGCAAACGTTAGAACAACGTTAAAAGAATGTTATAAGAAAAACAAAATGGTTAACAACCAAAAAGAATTGCAGCAGCGACGTGGGAGATACGCAGGACCTGAGTGTAAGTGATGAAGTCTTTGAAGTGTGTGTGTCATACCTCTGCCATCTCAGGATCTGGGTGGGCGCAGAAAAGGCTCTTTAATGCGATGCCAGAGTCCTGACCTGATTAGATGATACTAGGCTTAGTTATGTATTTATTAGCTCATCTGTGTGCGTGTGTGTATGTGCGTGCATACCTGATGGGCTTCGGTCCACGACTGTCTGTCGCTTTAGTGCAGGTTTCAGTGGTTTCGGGGAGACGGAACGGGAAGGAGTAAACGAGGACTCCTCTGTAGAGATCTTAAAAAATAAATAAATAAATAAAAGAAAACCCAATAATCTCACAGCCAAAAACTTTTCATTGGATTATAACAAATATATTATATTTAAAAAGTTCTAGATTCTTGACAAAAACGTCCTGTTAATAACTGGCTAACAACTTGCATTGTTATACAAACCCTGACCACCAGAGGCAGTGTTTCTCCAATAATAATAAACAATTTAAATGATGATTATTATTATTATTCTTAATTTTAAAACATGTGTTTCAGCTTCATTTATTAAAATAACTCAAAACAAAGTTATCTTAGAATAATATTACCTGAAATATGAATTAATTATTAAATATTTTAGTTAATTATAACTATAACAAATTGGTAGTAAATATTCTTTGTAATTTTATAAAGTTGATAGTTTTCTAATAATACTCTTTATAACTAGCATGTTAGACAGACTTCGGACACCAGAAGTAACGTTTCTGTAAAATAATAAAACCCAAGAATTTAAAGGAATCAGATAAAAATGCGATTTTTGTTGTACTTCCTGTGTTCTACAACAGTAACGTTCATATTAATATTCTGACCTGAAAACGGACTTCCTGGTTGAGTTTGTGGACGTTCTCCTGGACGTTCTCCTCGTTGCTGGGAGTTTCACAGCGTTTCTTCTGGTCCTGTGAACGTTGTTGACGGATGTACTCGAGTCTTCGTGGTCGACCTAGCTGATCGGACAGCAGCGCCTGCAACTGAGCGCGCTCGATCGAGCCTAATAAAATCATCGACTCTGCAGGGGTTAAAAATAAAATAATGAATTTAAAGTTAATTTGAGTAAAAATATTCCTGCAAAAATAAAGATATTGAATTAAAATTATTACATTTTATAATAAATGAATGAATGAAAAGACAATCTAAAATCTTTTAGGCTCTTCTAGGGGCAGCGCACTGGCGTAGTGCTTGCCTCACAAAAAGAAGATCCTGGGTTCGATTCCCAGGGAGCTTTCAGTGAAGAGTTTGCATGTTCTCTATGCGCTTGTGAGGGTTTTCTCCAGGTACTCCGGTTTGATTGGTGGTTCTGGATTGTCCAAAGAAGTGAATGTGTGTGTGAGTGGTTGTTTGTCTATGTGTGGCCTTCAGATAGACTGGCGACTTGTCCTGGGTGTGCCCCCAGCTATCGCCCTATATGCGCTGGAACATTCACCAGCAGACCCCCAAGTTATGGAATAAGCGGGTAAGAAGATGAATGAATGAATGCTTATTTTCTATACATGCTTACTTTAGAATTTGGGGTCACAGGGGTCTTCTGGAGTCCAAGCTCTCAGAAGAAGGGGTACCTAATGAACTAATCACCAGTCCATCACAAGGCCACACACTGACTTGTATGAGAAATTTAGAATCACTATTTGACCTAACATGTGTTTTTGGACTGTGTGAGGAAACTTCACACACTAAAGACCCTCTATCTAGGATTTGAACCCCCTGACTTTCTTGCTGTGAGGCAACAGTGCTAACAGACCCAAGCCAGGAAGCTAACCAGTGTCTCAACCTACCAAACCATCTATCTATCTATCTATCTATCTATCTATCTATCTATCTATCTATCTATCTATCACAGAAGGTTTTCTAATTAAATTTCAGACAAATTGGTTTTAATGGAAAATCTTTTTGCTGCTGGAGGTTTAAATAAGCCAAAACGTTTACTTGCAGCTACATCATCAATACAGTTACACCAATAATTATTACAGATATTCATTCATGCATTCGTTCGTTCATTCATTCAATCATTTTCTAACCTGATTATTTACTAATTCAAGGTCACAAGGGTTTGCTGGAGCCTATCCAGGTGCACATAGGGCAAAAGGCAGAGGGCCACACATAGACGAGCAACCACTCACAAACACTCTCTCTCACACACACACACTTTTATGAGCAAACTAGAATCGCTAAATCAACCTAACATACGTTTGTGTGTGTGTGTGTGTGCGTGCGCGTGTATGTGTGTGTATGTATGTATGTGTGTGTGTGTGTGTGTGTATGTGTGTACCCGCGGACTCGACCAGTGCCAGTGTTTTGAGCCGCTCGCTGAGCAGGACGTCGTGCAGGTCTCTATAAGTGCAGTTGAGTGTGATGAACCTCACGTCTCTCACCATGATGTCCTCCACACGGATGTTATACTTCCTACACAAAACAATAAAACTACATGAACGAATGACTGTTCAGGACAAACTGCTGCATGACAACAATTGCCCACACTCCTCATGTGACTGGTGGGCTTCTCCATCCCACCTACTTCTG
>JAOTRA010000037.1:2253727-2258727 GCA_026260255.1 Pseudolaguvia tuberculata | reverse complement strand
TCAGAGGAAATGTGGGTGTTTGAGAGACATGCTGTTGAGCATGAGTTGATCAGAACGAAACACAGACACAGACACACACACACACGCTTGTTTTCGCACATGCTTGGATGACTTTCACAGGCTTTTTAGTTATTTGTGAGGACAGAATGTCTCCATAAACAAAAGTGTGATTTTAGTTTGTGTGTGTGTGTGTGTGTGTGTGTATATACAGTACAGACCAAAAGTTTGAACTTCTCATTCTCAGTTTTCTTTATTTTCATGACTATGAAAATTGTAGATTCACATTGAAGGCATCAAAACTAAGAATTAACACGTGGAATTAAATACATAATAAAAAAGTGTGAAACGTCATATTCTAGGTTCTTGATGAGCTTCAAGAGGTAGTCACTTGAAATGGTCTTCACAGGTTTAATAATTGGGTATTTCTTGCCTTATAAATGGGGTAGGGACCATCAGTTGTGTTGTGCAGAAGTCAGGTGGATACACAGCTGATAGTCCTACTGAATAAACTGTTAGAATTTGTATTATGGCAAGAACAAAGCAGCTAAGTAAAGAAAAACGAGTGGTCATCATTACTTGAAGAAATGAAGGTCAGTCAGTTCCAAAAATTGGGAAAACTTTGAAAGTGCAGTCACAAAAACCATCAAGCGCTACAAAGAAACTGGCTCACATGCGGACAGCCCCAGAAAAGAACGACCAAGAGTCACCTCTGCTGTGGAGGATAAGTTCTTCAGAGTCACCAGCCTCCGAAATCGTAGGTTAAAAGCAGCTCAGATTAGAGACCAGGTCAATGTCACACAGAGTTCTAGCAGCAGACACATCTCTAGAACACTGTTAGGAGGAGACTGTGTGAATCAGGCTTTCATGGTAGAATTTCTGCTAGGAAACCACTGCTAAGGACAGGCAACAAGCAGAAGTGACTTGTTTGGGCTAAAGAACACAAAGAATGGACATTAGTCCAGTGGAAATCAGTGCTTTTGGTCTGATGAGTTCAAATTTGAGATCTTTGGTTCCAACCACCGTGTCTTTGTGCGACACAGAAAAGGTGAACTGATGTACTCTACATGCCTAGTTTCCACCGTGAAGCATGAAGGAGGAGGTGGGATGGTGTAGGGGTGCTTTGCTGGTGACAATGTTGGGGATTTATTCAAAATTGAAGGCATACTGAACCAGCATGGCTACCACAGCATCTTGTAGCGGTATGCTACAAGCGGTATTCCACCCAATTTACGTTTAGTTGAAGCATGATCTTCATCTCCAGGCTGTGTAAGGGCTTTTTAACCAAGAAGGAGAGTAAGGAGTGCTGCGCCAGATGACCTGGCCTCCATAGTCACCAGACCTGAACCCAATAGAGATGGTTTGGAGTGAGCTGGACTGCAGAGTGAAGGCAAAAGGGCCAACAAGTGCTAAGCATCTCTGGGAACTCCTTCAAGACTGTTGAAAGACCATTTCAGGTGACTACCTCTTGAAGCTCATCAAGAGAATCCCAAGAGTGTGCAAAGCATTAATCAAAGCAAAAGGTGGCTACTTTGAAGAACCTAGAATATGACATTTTCAGTCGTTTCACACTTTTTTGTTATGTATTTAATTCCACAATTTCCACAATTTAATTTTGTTATGTGTTAATTCAGTGGGAATCTACCACAGCTCTAGCTGTGTCCAAACGTTTGGTCTGTACTGTGTGTGTGTGTGTGTATGTATATACATACACACACACACACACTACAGTATAGTATATATATCGCTTACCAACTACAGCGTATCCTCCTGGTACAATTGAATACACAACCCCATCCGAATGAATGCCTTCTGGAAACCATGCAGCCATGCTCTCACCCACCAAACGGCCAAAAGCAGCACCTGACACGCACACACACGCACCACAATTAAATCACTTATAAATGATAAATAATGAATAAATGATGTGGTCTAGTGTATAGAATATAAATACATCTCTCTTTGTCACGCACACACACACACACACACACACACACACACACACACACACACACACACACACCTTTTCCATACATACCGATCACAAAGACAGGCATA
This sequence comes from Pseudolaguvia tuberculata, assembly GCA_026260255.1. Taxonomy (NCBI): domain Eukaryota; kingdom Metazoa; phylum Chordata; class Actinopteri; order Siluriformes; family Sisoridae; genus Pseudolaguvia; species Pseudolaguvia tuberculata. Next base: position 2,256,672 of record JAOTRA010000037.1, on the reverse strand, counting down.
AAAGCCCCACAGGGTACAGGTATAGTGGTGGCCAAAGCGGACATCCAAAACTAGAGAGAAAAAATTATTATCATTTTATTTAGTTTTTTTATACAATATAATTACATTGCAAATATTTCCGTAGTGAAATGTGAATTGTGAGAATAACTTAGTCACACTGATGATGTCACTTCCTGAGATCTGAACTTGGAAAGGTTTTGGTGTCTTTTGTGGTTTTGTGGTAATTATTCAATCAAATATGTTATTCCACCATCATATTAATTACCTCCACACCTTTATACATTATCTCCACATCCATCCATTCATCCATCCAATTATCTTTCCTCCTAACTTGTATCAGTTATCTACTTCCTGTCATGTCCTTCCAACCAATTCCTTCATCACACACAATGACACCATAACTACGATCTCCCCGGTAACAGCATGCAGTAGTGAGGATGTCCAGAATTTTTTTGCAAACAATTCAGGCCATGAAACCAGATCCTTTAACTAATTCTAAACAGAAACCCGACATCAGATCAGATTTTCTACACCTTTGGAAGAGACTGATTTCATCTCACTCCTATTTTCTGCTAAATTGCTAAATCTTGGTCAAGCTACACACGCTACCAGAGATCAGACACCTCTGTCCACTCTTGGCCTTTCTGCCCCTTCCTGGTGTCTCAATGATCGTTGCATTGCCATTGTCTCGGCAGACTCTCCAACTATTCTCAGAGTGTAGACTTATGACTACATAACTACATGACCTGTTTATCTGTTTCTTCTTAGAGTTTCTTCCTATTATCATCTCAAGGAGAAGATGGTAAAGTGGTGGAGAAAATGGTGAAGAAGATGGATAGGGGTGATAAAGAATGATTGAGTAGAGGGGGTGTTTGTACCTTCATTACGATGAAAATGACCAGCGTGATGAAGACGTTGGCCTGGGGGTGTTTCCAAGCAGCAGCATGACCATCATACTCAAACTCTTCAGCGATGCCCTGCTTCGCCCATGTGCGGTTGTCCAACAGAGTCACCAGAGACTCCTTCTGGGTCAGCTACAAGCAAACAGGAAGTGAGGCTATTTCAGTTATTAATGCTGCATGTGGACGATTCCTTCGCCCTTTTCACTGTGTGTTTCTTAATCATTCTGCAGTCACTTTACTGAGCGTTTTGTTATCACAGACAACACAATCAATACAGAAAAAGAAAGAAACAAACAAACAAGAGAGAGACAGACAGAAAAAGATGAAGTGAAGAAAAAGAGATCAAAGAGATAAAGATGTTCATGTTTTCCTCATCTACAGATTAGACAGTACGTGGGTTTGTGCTTTTGGCGCGCACACACACACACACACACACACACACACACACACACACACAATCCCATAACATCTCTCTCTGCCTCCCACCCGATCCTCTTCTCTAAGCTCTTAGTGATGACTCATTACCTGTTTTCCTCAGACTATTTCTCCCTCTCTTTCTCTTTTCTTTGCAATGACAGAGGAGTGAACTTGTGAGGAGTGAACAAGTGTAGTGTACAGAAGAACCTGTGGAGTGAACAAGTGTAGTGTACAGAGGAACTTGTGGAGTGAACAAGTGTAGTGTACAGAGGAACCTGTGGAGTGAACAAGTGTAGTGTACAGAGGAACCTGTGGAGTTAACAAGTGTAGTGTAAAGAGGAACCTGTGGAGTGTAGTGTACAAAGGAAACTGTTGAGTGTAGTGAACAGAGGAAACCGTGGTGTGAAGTGAACAAGTGTAGTGTACAGAGGAATCTGTGAAGTGCAGTGTAGTGTAGTGTAGTGTACAGAGGAACCTGTGGAGTGAAGTGTACAGACAAACTTGTGGATTGGAGTAAACAAGGGTAGTGTACAGAGGAACCAGTGAAATGTAGTGAACAAGGGTAGTGTACAGAGGAACCTGTAGAGTGGAGTGAACAAGTGTGTACAGAGAAACCTGTGGAGTGAACAAGTGTAGTGTACAAAGAAACCCGTGGAGTGAACAAGTGTAGTGTACAGAGAAACCTGTGGAGTGGACAAGTGTAGTGTACAGAGAAACCTGTGGAGTGGAGTGAACAAGTGTAGTGTACAGAGAAACCTGTGGAGTGGAGTGAACAAGTGTAGTGTACAGAGGAACCCGTGGAATGGCGTGTTCAGAGGAACCCGTGGAATGGCGTGTACAAAGGAACCCTTGGAATGGTGTGTAGAGGAACCCGTGGAATCGTGTGTACAGAGAAACCCGTGGAATGGACTGTACAGAGGAACCCGTGGAATGGACTGTACAGAGGAACCCGTGGAATGGACTGTACAGAGGAACCCGCGGAATGGACTGTACAGAGGAACCCGCGGAATGGATTGTACAGAGGAACCCGCGGAATGGATTGTACAGAGGAACCCGTGGAATGGATTGTACAGAGGAACCCGTGGAATGGAGTGTACAGAGGAACCCGTGGAATGGAGTGTACAGAGGAACCCGTGGAATAGAGTGTACAGAGGAACCTGTGAAATGGAGTGTAAAGAGAAACCTGTGAAATGAACTACAGCCTTCACATCACAATCGTTATGAAAAAACGGCGTGCACAAAGGAACCCGTGGAATGGACTGTACAGAGGAACCTGTGGAGTGGAGTGAACAAGCGTAGTGTACAGAGAAACCTGTGGAGTGGAGTGAACAAGCGTAGTGTACAGAGAAACCTGTGGAGTGGAGTGAACAAGTGTAGTGTACAGAGGGAACCCGTGGAATGACGTGTTCAGAGGAACCGGTGGAATGGCGTGTACAAAGGAACTTGTGGAATGGTGTGTACAGTGGAACCCATTGAATCGCGTGTACAGAGGAACCTGTGGAATGGACTGTACAGAGGAACCCGTGGAATGGATTGTACAGAGGAACCTGTGAAATGGACTACAGCCTTCACATCACAGTCGTTATGAAAAAACGGCGTGTACAAAGGAACCCGTGGAATGGACTG
>JAOTRA010000037.1:2176749-2187149 GCA_026260255.1 Pseudolaguvia tuberculata | reverse complement strand
AACTCGAAAGGCCACGAAGGGAACTCGAAAGGCCACGAAGGGAACTCGAAAGGCCACGAAGGGAACTCGAAAGGCCAGGAAGGGAACTCGAAAGGCCATGAAGGGAACTCGAAAGGCCATGAAGGGAACTTAGTGGAGAACTCTAGAGGGACTAAAAGGGACATAATAGGGACCGAGGGGAACACTGAAGGGACTGAGGGGGACTCGGAAGGTACCGAGGTGGACAACGTCAGTTCAAAAGTTAGCAGAGACAAATGTTCTGGTGTAGAGGGCTCTGGTGAGGACGGTGCAGAGGGCTCTGGTGCAGACGCAGAGGGGGTAAGCACCTATATTAGCTGAGTGAGGAGGAAGTCAATATCATAGTTGAGATGCGGATTGATGTCCCAAACCACGGACACCGCGTCCAGTGCTTTCCCTTCTAAACATAAAAATACAAAAGCGCACTTCTTGCGGGACATGGGGAAAGCGTGCGGAAAACACAAAAAAGAATTCCGGCATTTTGCCACAAACTGAGCACACAACGGGATCGCCATTAAATTTCTCAGGAGTTTCAGCCAGCAAAGGCGGGGCTAACAGGCGCACAGGCAGTGGGGCTAGGGGGGGGGGGTTAATGCCAAGAGGAAGCCCCACTGTGCTGGATCCTTATTAGGCAAGTCATTCTGTGACGGACTACTGGGAGATGGATCCATAATGCAGGTAAAACACGAGTAAACACAAACCGGGGAAAAACTACTAACCAATAAAGACATAGATCTACCGAACGCCGACGGACGCGTCGCCTTAAATAATGCGTCATTGTCCTGGAATCATTTAGTTTCCAGGACGACGATGCTACAGGAGGTATAATAATATACACATATATATTAGAGTCCTTATTGGGAGGTAATGTCCGATTCCGATCAAGTCTGAAACTGTGGACGTTCCTAATTGCAGCTCTCACTACAGTCCTATAAACTTTCCCTTTCACTCTTGCAGAGACTCGCCAATCAAAAATCACTCCTGCCACTCTTCTCCACCCACTCCACCCTGCCTGCACTCTTTTCTTCACTTCTCTAACACACTCTAAATTACTTTATACTGTTGACCCCAGGTACTTAAAGTCCTCCATCTCTTCTCCCTGCAACCTCACCACTCTATTGCCTTCCCTCTCATTCACACACATGTACTCAGTCTTACTCCTGCTGACTTTCATTCCCCTTCTCTCCAGCATGTACCTCCACCTCTGCAGATTCTTTGCAACCTGCTCACTATCCTCACCACAAATTACAATATCATCCGCAAATATCGTCCATGGAGACTCCTGTCTGACCTCATCTGTCAACCTGTCTATCACCACCGCAAACAAAAAAGGGCTCAGAGCTGATCCTTGATGCAATCCCACCTTCACACCTCACTGCTGTCACAATGTCCTCATCATATCACCAACCTCATATACTAAAAAAATACATAGTAAAAATGGGAATCAGTCTGGAAAAATATGTTGAAAATGAAATGTGTTTGTGATTCTTTTGTCAGTATAGTATATGTAAGGTGTAGTGTGCCAGGTTCTGCACTTGTGCCACTCAGCTCATCCACCTCAAATACGCCTGCACCTTGACCCAATCCCTTCACTGCCCTACTACTTGCCTCTCTAACCAGCAGCAAGTTGGGGGTAGTGGTAGTTGAAGCCAAGATCTTTAAATCAACAGTCGAACACCTCAACCCTTCATCTCCAACTCCAACTGTGTACAGACACGTGTGTTACCTGTAGTGCTGAGCCAGTTGTGCGATTGCAGACCAAACAGTCCCTCTTCGATGTCCCTGAAGAACCTCTTGAGGACATTCGACACGTCGTCTACTTGATGCTCTCCCTCTTTAAGCCATACAGAGCGAGCGTCGGTTCGGAAACTGTTCAGCAGGGAGGCGATTCGGCTGTTTACGCCACTCTTGCGGTAAATACCTTCCGATGTCAGACCTGTGCGGAATATGGATACAGGGTGTGAACTACAACAGGGAAAACATTGTTCGGAAAAACTTGACACTTAAAATAAAAATAAAATTAAATAAATAAATAAAAATATATAAAAAAATTTTATAAATGTGAATGTAGCATGAAATGTTTTGGTTGTCTGGACATTATAACCTGATGCTGATAATATTCATCTTCTAACCCGTTTATTCCCTAATTCAGGGTCAGTGGGGTCTGCTGGAGACTATTTCAGGTCGCTAGGCCATTACAGGGCTGAACAACCACACACATTCCCTCCTATGGGCAATTTAAAATCATGTAATGTACATGTTTTTGTACTGAACGAAGAAACTGGAGGACCCAGAGGAACATAACATGTAAAATGAGCACAGAAAGAAATCAAACTCTTTTGTCTCACAGTAAGAAGGTACCAGGTTCAATAACCAAAAACATATTCCTATGGGCTAATCAACAAATCAACCAAATGTATGAGTGTGAGGGCGTGTGTGGCCCTATGACGGACAGGCGGCTTGTCCATGGGGTACCCTCCTGCCTTTTCCCCTTTCGGAGAGCTGGGATATTTTCCAGCAGACTCCTGTGATTCTGAATTTGGGAATAAACAGGTATAGAAGATAAATGAATGAATGAAGTAGTAGAGTCTGCAAAAACCAAGAGTTAGCGGCACATAACCACTAGTTAACACCGCTAGCTTCCTTTTTTTAACCACAAAAAATAATTACTATTAATTGTGCGGCGCAGTGGTAAAGTGATTAGCATGCTCACCTCACAAGAAGGTTGGATTCGATTACTGGGGGTCTTTCTGTGCAGAGTTTGCATGATTTCCTTGCACTTGCGTGGGTTTGAGACATTTATACAACTAGGTAGTTTTGCGGTAGTTAGCTACTTTTGTTGTTTTGCTGTAGCTTAGACTGCCACGTTGCTTGTGTATAGTGTATAGTGAAGATTCAGTAACCGATAGTCACCCTACAGATGAGAGAATCTTTGCACACTACATTTTCCAGGGAGCTTTGACAAAAACAATAGTACAATCTATAACCAGACGGAAAACACACACACACACACACGCCACACACACAGACAGCTCTTCCACCAATTAAACCACAAACGCCTACTTTTCAGATCTACCATGTCAACACCAGACATGTTGTAGGAATTAACACTGATGAAAACCGTGTGGAGGGGTGGGGTTGGGATTAGGACGCAACACCCTGCTGAAATATACTGTCTGATAGGACTCCACCTAACACCACAGAAACTAATAAAATTCTTTTATTATAAGAGGATTTAAACACACACACACACACACATACACACGCGCACACACACGCGTCAGTGTATCTGTGTGTGTCTGAAACATGACTCAATTGGATGCTCCATTTATTTTTCTCTCCAGGAGGCCAAATAGCTAAAGCAATACTAAATTCAATACAAAAAGATCTCAGGTTCGATTACCAGGCAAAGGGTCTTTCTGTGTGAAGTTTACATAACCACATAACTCCGGTTTCTTCCCACAGTTTAAAAACGTACAAAAAGTTGATTGGTGATTCTAGATAGCCCAAAGGAGTGAATGTGTGTGGTTTTTCGTCTATGTGTGGCCCTGCAATGGTCTGGTGACCTGTTCAAGTTGCACCCGTTCCTTTTGCTATAATTGGTATAGGCTGCAGCAGGCCCCCGTGACCTCAAATTAGGGAATACGAAGACAGGAGTTGCTTTTAGAGGTTTCTTTTTAAGGTAGTCACTTTAAGAGGATAAAGAATATTTGATTACCGTATTGTGTGACATAATGTATACAGCGTTCTACTATCAGCGGGATATCAGCCTCAGTGAGCTGCTGCTGACTCAGTGTGTCTCCTGATCTCCCAGCAGCCCTCTGTATGGCCGAAGCCCAGCCATGAAAATCCAACTTCCTTTCTCCCTCGATGTACAGAGTCCTGAATCATGAGAGGGAAATGAAAAAGAAAGGAAGTAAATAAAATGAATGAGAGTGAGAGGGAGAAAGAGAGAGAGAGAGAGAGAGAGAGAGAGAGAGAGAGAGAGAGAGAGCAAAAGTAACTTTTCCATTCTATAACTATAAATAATTAATATGAAAGAACTTTAGAAACGTTTGGTACTCACCTTCCTCGCTCCACCAACACCAGAACTTCATTATCCCTCGCTTTATACAGAAGGGGGAAAAAAATCCACTTATTTGGGAAATGGAAGCTGATCAGCAGAAAAATTTAACTATATTTCATTTGTTTTTACTGTTTTGTCCGAAACTCCAGGTTTATTATCCTAATAATTACTCCAGGTTTATTAAATGCCTGATTCATTCTTTAATGATTGAGCTCTAATTATCCCCTCCTTTTTCTTATCCTCCACCCATCACTACACCTTCATTCTTGTCCTATTGAATTTTCTTTTGAATTTGAACCCTGACTAATAAGCTATAATAATCTTAGAGTGGTTGGTATTTACTACATATTCGTAAACAAGAGGGAAAAATTACACAGCAACCTGATGATATCTGATAAACTCTGACGTGTTCACACTAATGTAGTTTTAATGGGAAAATGCTAATTCTCCAATTTGATTGGTCACCAACCTGGTGGTCTGTTCCAGCCATTAAATTAACAACATTCATTCATTCATCTTCTATACATGTTTATTCCCTAAGTCAGGGGCACAGAAGTCTGCCGGAGCCTGTTCCAGCTTTGTGAAGGACGGCAGGCAGGAGGGGTAAATTCTGGACAGGACACCAGGTTATCACAGGGCCACACATACACACACTAGACACACATATATGCACAATCACCAATCAACCTAACGTACATGGTATGGGAGAACCCGGAGTAAACCCACTCCAAACAAAAAGACCACGCTCCTAGGGCCACATTATAAAACATGTTTATATTAATTAATAACAAACATAATAATATAAATAATTGTAAAATTATAATTATAATGCTCTATTTGTGCTGGGAAAAGCACCAGCAGACAACCGTGACCTGAATTATGGAATAAGCAGGTGAATTATTCCCTAATTCAGGGTCACAGGGGTCTGCTGGTGCTTTTCCCCGCACACATAGTGTGTGAGGAAGGAGTACACCCTGGATAGGTCACCATTCCATCACAGGGCCACACAAACTTACATTTCCTTCTATGGGCAATTTTGAATCACCAATCAACCTAATGGGCATGTTTTTGGACTGTGGAAGCAAACCAAAGTACCAGGAAGAAAACCACGCAAACACGGGAAGAACATGCAAACTCCACACAGAAAGATCTCCGGCCTGGGAATCGAGCCCAGGGCCTTCTTGTTGTGAAGTGCTAACCACCACGACACCGCGTCCTAAACAAGGCCCTTAACTTAAAACTGTTTAGCTGTGGTAATAAAATAATAAAATAAACATAAGTCACTCTGGGTAAGGGTGTCTGCCAAATCCTTTGAACTGGGAAAGTGGTAGTATAGTACTTAATAATTGGAGGATGAAGGATTGGATTCTTAGCAGAACAAAGTTACCACTGATGGATTCCTGAGCAAGGCCACATATTCTAGATTTAACCTGATCGCTGACTCACAGAGTTCCAGGAGTTTCTGTAGCTGGATGCTCTCACGGCTCTCGTTGTCCTCCAAGCACACATGCAGCGTAGATGCCTCCAGACAGAACCAGCCCAGCCTCCAGCTCTCCAGGTTTAGAGGGTCTTTATAGCGCAGACGGCCGATCCGTTCAAAATCCTTCTGCAGCAGGTCTTCAGCACACGCTGGAATGAAAGACTGCGCAGACAGACAGACAGACAGACAGAGGAGTTGAGACAAATAGAAAGAATGCCATCAATATGTCCCATGGACAAACATCCTTAATACATAAGTAGATACAGGAAGTGAGACTCGGGTCTGATGGTCACCTTGGTGATAGATTTGACCCATTCCTTCATGGAGTCGGGATTATCCGTCCCAAACAGGTAGAGACGCTCTGCGTCTGAATAAATCTCAAACGAGTGATCATACCTATGAGACAGACAGACACGGGCAACCAATCAAACTGACGGCAAAAACAAGATATATTACAGATAGAGAAAGAGGGAGAGAGAGAAAAAGAGAGTACCTGGTGAAGGGGTGGCCTAGTGGTTCTAAGGACTAATACAAGTAAGACCATGGTTCAATTCCCTGTACCCCCAAGCCACTACTGTGGGCCCCCTGAGCAAGGACCTTAATCACTTATTACTCAAGTGTATATATTCATTCAAGTGTATATTGACCTCTGAACTCTGGTTTAAGAAGATAGCACCACCTGTTGATTTTCAATGAAGTATCTCTCTCGCTATTTTTGACACAACACAACAATTCCTACAGTAAAAAGAAAAAGGGGAGAGGGGGAAGAAGGAACAGAGGGAAGGAGATAGAAGGAACATAAAGAGATACCGGGAACAGAGACATGGAACAAAGGATAGGGAGAGACTATAGGGAGATAGACAGTTATGAGAGAGAGAGAGCACCAAACTCCAAAACTCTTGAACCCAGGGCTTTCTTGTTGGCAACCGTGCTAACCACTAACAAGTAAATAAAGAGAAGATAGATACCCGTGTGTCTCAGGAGGACTGACAGCCAGACAGACAATCTCCTTCATCTTCACTCCTCCATTCGGTGTTGCATTTTTATCACTTTCATAGTAGCTAAACTGCCCATCATTCAGCACACACCACCTTCTACTGAACTCTAGGGGGAGGGAAAGAGAGAGATGAGAGAGATGAAGAGCGGGAGGAAACAGAGAAAAAGAGGGTGAGAGAGAGATGGTTAGAGAGAGAGGTGGAGACAGAGAGAGAGAGAGAGAGAGAGAGAGAGAGAGAGAGCGAGAGCACAAGAGATATGGAGAGAAACAAAGATTAAGAGAGGGAGAAAGAGAGTGTGCGAGAGAGAGAAAGAGAGATAGAGAGAGAGAGAGAGAGAGAGAGAGAGAGAGAGAGAGAGCGAAAGAGAGGTGGAAACAGAACTCGTGAGATGGAGAGAGAGAGCGTGAGATGGACAGAGAGAGAGATTATATAATAACCTGTGGAATCAGTGTGTTTATGACGCTGAGCTTTTCTGGAGTCCTGGTGAGATTCTGATTGGCTTACCTTCTTTGTTTTTCCGCTCTGTGATTGGTCGTGCCATAGAGCCAGTCTTAAAAAGAAAACCATTATGGGTGACGGAAGGCGGAGCCATATAGTGTTCTGTGTGCATGGGCAGTTTGACCTCTGACCTCGGAATCTCTGTAGTAGGACAAAAAAAACATTTAAAAAGATCGTGTGTGCCCACACCAAAGCCGCGCCCCCTTTTCTGCAGAAACTAACCTATGTTGCGGTTTTGAGTGAGGAACTCCACCTGTAGCTTCTGGCCGTGTTGCAGTGCCAAGGCAGTGGGGGTGGGGAACTCTGGGATACCCGTGTCACAGTTCACGTCGGCACCACAGAATACAAGGGCCAGAGTCTCACACACATCGTTAGACTGCACGTTAATACACAAGGCCTGGAGAGAGACAGGGTATTAATTACTGATACTGACACAAATCAGATGTTTGACAGTAGACGTCAGTGATAAGCTGCTCAGGTCATTGATTCCTTAAGATTTCAGTTATATTCTGATTAGGATGTGGGACTGGATAGAACCTGAGACAGAATCAAACCAGAGTCACTGGGGCAATAAAACCAAAGGAATCAATTGGTAGGGCAGCACGGTGGCATAGTGGTTAGCCTCACAATAAGAAAGGTCCTGAGTTAAATTTTATGGCTGAGAGGTTTTTTCATGTTCTCTCTACACTTGCGTGGGTTTTCTCTGGGTAAGGCCCTGGATTCAAGCCTAAACCACCATGTCTGGCTCCTTAGGAATGGTCCTGGAGCGCTGGACCATAGTGGACCTTGTGCTCGGTATGAAAAACCTGCATGTATATGTGACAAATCAAATAAATAAAATTGGTGGTTTGTTAGTTGGAAGACCAGCGGTCCAATGAAGTTCTGGACTGTACACAGATTCTAAACAACAATGTGAAACTGGCATTCACAGTCTGGAAGGTGAATGTGTGAACCGAGGGACAGGCATGACACACACACACACACACACACACACATACGCACGCACGTACACATGCACGCACGTAAACACACACACACAGTCTCTCGCTCTATTTCACACACAAAGACAAAAACACACACCCTAACTCTCTCTTTCTCTCTCTCTCTCTCTCTCTCTCACACACACAAAATTACATGCACATGTAACAGTTTAGAAATTTGTGATTTGGTGTGTGTGTGTGTGTGTGTGTGTGTGTAAGAGACATTTTAGATCCATTTATTCATTTCCATAATTAAAGTTTGATTTATTCAAATGTTTAATAATTTTGTATGATACACGAAAGTAGTGTGTGTGTGTGTGTGTGTGTGTGTGTGTGTGTGTGTGTGTGTGTGTGTGTGTGTGTGTGTGTGTGTTTTTACAGCTACTCCAAAGATCCCTTTTTCCAGTAAAGAATAATAAAGTGAAGATCTACCTAAATAAAATTGAAGTCCTTACGAGGTGTGTGATATCTAAACAGTCCGTCTGTGTGTGTGTGTGTATGTGTGTGTGTGTGAGAGAGAGAGTTGCTGAGCAATAAAACACACACTAGCTAGCACTCAGGATAAAGGGTTTTACACCAGGTTCTCGGCACACGGTGTTCAGACCACGGCGTGCTCCTGCTGCCTTAAAGCTGCTCACACACTGTGCTGTTCTGTTCAGTGAAGCCTTGAGGTTTGAAACACACACCCAACCCCGTCCGCACAAACAACGTCACCTCAGTACATAATGAAACCAAAAAGCTTTCTGCCAATCAACTTCCTTTTGAAACAGGAAGTCACGAAACGTTTCCCAACTCAAGCGCCGTCATTGGTGGAAGCCGCTATCATCACGTAGCCAATGTTGCATTTAGGATATGAGTGGTCACTTTAACGCCCCCTAGAGGACAGGATGTTTGTGTTCTACAGAGGATTTATTTGGTTGTATTCACGAGTTGGGCGGGTGTTTTACGTTCTGTGTTTTATGGCTGGTAAAATGGGTGTATTTTTTGTTTAGCTCCACCCACTGCTATATCACATTCCTGTTCTCATTGGAGGATGAGCAGAAAAAAAACACCATACACGGCGAACCCCGCTGATCCTATACAAGAAACCAAGATTCCGAAATGGCAGAAAGCAACTTTACAATAGCTTAATGTAGCTTTAAACGCTTATGGAAAGTTAACGTAGCTGTGACATTGCAAGTCACATGACAATATCAAGATGGTGGATGTATTTATTCTTCGTTATTTATTTATTAACAGAACTTGGTGGGCCACTGATTTCTTTGTGTCAAACGCTAATGTTAAAAGAACGTTTAGCAACGTAAATTTACAGTAAGACACACAGCAGTGAAAAGAAAGAGGAAAATAACCAAAACGACACGTCTGGCAACCCAAAAAAAACTCCTAAACAGTTACATTCCTCTCTTATTTACAGCACAGCTCTAACAGTCTGGAACAGATTTCTCTCTCTCTCTCTCTCTGTGTCTCTGTCTCTCTCACCCTCTCTATGTCTCTCTCTCTCTCTGTCTGTCTGTTTCTATCACCTTCTCACACACACACACACACACACACTCGTGTCTTTTTCTCTGTGTCTCTCTCGCTTTGTCAATCGCTCTCTCTCCCTGTTCATCTGTCCATTTTTCTCCCTCTCTCTCTTGACTCCTCCTCTCTCTCGCCTTGTCTGTCTGTCTCGTTTTCTCTATCTGTCTGTATCTCTTTCCCTCTCTTGTCTGTCTCTCTTTCTCTGTCTCTTTCTCTCCCTCTCCTGTCTCTCTTTTTGTCTCAACCTCTCTCTCTCTCCATGTCTGTCTGTCTCTCTCTTTCTCTTACTATCTCTCTGTCTCTGTCTGTCTGTATCTTTCTCAACGTCTATCTGTCTCTCCTTTGGTCCCTCGGTATCAACCCATCTGTCCAGAGACACGCTCAGAGGGACAGACGGGTCGTTGAACGATGAATAAATGTAAAGAATAAATGAATTATTTGATTTATGGGGGTAGGTGGTAGCCTGGCGGTGTGGTGGTGTGGTGGTGTAGTGATTAGTACGCGTGAGGACGTGGATACTCACTGCAGGTATGGCGAGAGTCTGACGGAGGACATGAAGTTTGGTCGTTTTTTGATTTGGCGGCGGAAACCGAAGACGGCGTTCTGCTGGAAGCCCTCGCGGATGTTCAGGATGTACTGATTCTGAAGTGTGATGAAACGCACCTCTTTCAGCCCTCGCTCTGTCGCTTCCTCAATCAAACGCACTACCGGCTGCGGGGGGTAGAGGGTGAGATAAGGACAAACGAGAGAGATTAACACATACTCTGTGTGCGTGTGTGTGTGTGTGTGTGTGTGTGTGTGTGTGTGTGTGTGTGTGTGTGTGTGTGTGTGTGTGTGTG
>JAOTRA010000037.1:2135111-2145869 GCA_026260255.1 Pseudolaguvia tuberculata | reverse complement strand
TTTAATTAAAAATGATCTATCTATCTATCTATCTATCTATCTATCTATCTATCTATCTATCTATCTATCCACACACCCCACAGATGAGGTTGATTATAAAAAATGTATTCCTTCAGAAAACACAAACTCATTCAATCATTTAATTTATGACAGCATTTATTGATGTTGATGTGACTCGCTTTCCGATTCAACAAATTTACAGTAATTAAAGTAATTCATTGAAACGCGCTGAAAACTGTCATTCAGGGTTCGAAATAACTAATTATTCAAATGTTTTTTTTCCTCGAGTACACCAATACAAATTAATGAAAACGTATACAAAAATAGATTTATATATATTATATACTTTAAATGATCTAATTAAATCCGGTTTCCTCCCACAGGAGGAATTGCCCATAGGAGTGAATGTGTGTGGTTGTTCGTGTGGTTGTCTATGTGTGGCCCTTTGATGGACTGAGGACTTGTAAAGTGTGTACCCCTGGCTTTTACCCTAGGTGCCCCCGAATTAGGGAAAACGCGGGTGAGAACATGGATGAATGAATAGATGTTTATTTTACGCTTTTCAACGATTTGACGGAGCCAGTGACGTCAATCGTTAGATTTCTTTTATTAACATGAAGTGAACGCCAATTCACAAATATTAGCTTAAAAGTAATAAACACATGGTTACAAATGACTAATAGAAACAAGTGACGTTGAGGAAGTGTTAAAACATTAAAATATGGCACAATGTGAACATTTCAACCTCTCAGTGAAACGGGATGTAGCGTGTTACACACTTCAGTTGAAATGTTTCATTATTCAACATTCTGGAAGAAACTAACAAACAATCACCATCACTTACACTACACATTCAGCAAGTGAGCCAGTTTCCTCCGCCATTGCACTGACGAAACCTTAAATCTATTTAAAATGTCTGCAGCACCACCTGGTGGCTCCTTCCAGAAACCCCAGATTTATAACGTCCATGAACTGCACTATGGCTCCCAAATATTTACCAACATGTTGTATTGGATTTTTACAAGCACATGACACCCAGACACATTAACACTAGTGTTCAGCTTTAAGGATCTTACTGAAAACAGACAAGCCACAAACAATGATTCACTCACTGTAGAACTGTCACACGACACAGAGACAGAGACAGACACACACACGCACGCACGCACACACACACAGACACAAATAATTTGGTTTATTTCCCTTTTTAAAATTATTAAAAATAAAATAGCAAACTAAATAACACACAACACAACAGAGAAACCCAGGAATGTATGCAGACGAGGTCCTTAAGGAACATATAGCTGATGTCACTTCCTCCCCTATCAGAACGCAGGAAGTTAATCCTCAGGTGCAGGTTTAAGGCCTGTAGTAAAAAGCACATGTGCCTAAAATGATTGCTTTTCTTTCAACACTGTTGATTGGCAGATGATGGGAATGAAGATGTTCCTGACTATGTAGTTTTCTGCTCACTTCTGCTGCTGTTGTCTCAAACTGGTCAGCAGGATCTTTTTGTGGCCAGAATCTAGAATGCCTGCTTCCTCAAGGTCTTCCTCAGTAATGTCACTGAAACATTTTGAAAGTGAAGCATGAAATGGAATAAAGATTAGTTCAATATACATGAAATAAATATTAAAGGACAACATTTTTTCTTTGAAAAATAATTCAAGAATATTTAGCTTTTCTGACCAGCATCAACACGGATGACATGGATGCAAGATTGATTGTAATTGTTACATATTCATTTTTAGTGTAATGATACTTAATCTGTTTATAATGAAAAACCAGCAAAATGTCATTGACTTCACTATAAACAAATGTGTCCCCCCTAGTTACCTAAGGAACTCAAGATCATCCCAGCCATTCCTTAGCAACCCCTCCTCGTAGCACTCCAGTCCGAGTCTCTGTAGCCACTCACCCACGCTGGAGTCTACTGACAAACTGCTACTGCTGCTACCACCCTGCCACAGTGCCTACACACACACACATATACACACATATACACACACACACACACATATATATACACACATAATGAATAGGGAATAAAGCAGACAGGACATGTTGGGAAAAAACCGCCCAGAAAATAATTCAGGTAATTAAAGAGAAAAAGAAACAGAATATTCCCACATTCCCATACCTCTTCAGGAAGCTCCTCAGCCACGATTTCTTCAGGGATAGAGCGAGGGGGAAAAGTGCGACAGCTTTCACTAAAACCCAAACCAAGGCTGTGGATGGTCCCACCCCCCTTAAGTCCTGTCCCTCCAACACTTCCCGCACCACCTACATATTCCACTTCACTCAGTTTCTTGGCCAGATGAAGTACTGAACATGATTGGTCATCAGCTCCTGAAGTCCCGCCTCCTCTTCTGAAAGCCGGTGACCCTGTTGAGGGGTCCAGACTGAAACCGACTCCTCCTGTAGACGGTGGGGCAAAGCTGGGGGGTGACAGAGGCTTGGAGGAAACTGGAATCTTAATGTCTGTTAGATCAGGGTGCAGGCGAGATCTGTTTTCTTTTGGGAATAAAGAAGCATCTGACGTATCATGAGCAGTTTTAGGGAGAGGTGGGGGAGGGAAGTCTGGAGGTGGGCGGGTCAACCCAGAACTTCCATCTTCCTCAGAGGATGCTGCCTCCTCACTAACGGGTCGTGGTGGACGGCCACTTGTCTGTTTACGCGTTTGAACAGAACCTTTGCTTTTCCCAGATCCAGCTGCAGGAGGTGGTGATCTGGATGTGGATGGTGCAGAAATGGTAGTGCCTGGGGGCAAGTCCGCAGCCAATGCAGCGGACTGGTTAGGAACACCCTCCAGGATATAGTAGGCTGGGTTGTTAAAGCTATTTTTACACGTGGAGACTTCTCCATCTATAGTCTCTACTTGCTTCAATCTGTAAAAAAAAAATACACACAAGTACAATGTATTTAGATATACAGATATTTATGGCTGAACTAAAGTGCAGAGATTGTTAATTTTGATTAACAGAAATAAAAAATCTCTGGGTCTGTACTTGGTTTGTGTGTTCTCCTCTTTGGCAGTAGCGTGTGAGTATGCAGGTCGTCCTGTAGTGGTTCTTTCTCCCTCTTCTGAAACTTTACTAAGTTCTTTTCTGCTCAGTATGGGCCTGTGAGTACCACCATAATCACAATTTTCATAATAAACAATACGTAATCTACAAATTCAATTATTGATTTTTTCGTTGGTATACTATTCAAATTAAACTGAGTAAAAATCACACTTAAATTAGTTTCTCACTTGACATAATCGTGTCCAGCTCTAGAGGGAAGTGTTTTCCCTTTCGGCCCACCGGTTTCATCCTTATCTACACTAATCCACTCTAATACAAAAAAATAAATTACATAACAAGTGTCATTAAAAAAAATCCATAGCAGCATTTTAATCACTCCAAAAAGAATTAATTCTGTAAAGCTGTTTTGACACACATGCACACACGAACATACACTCACCATACAGTCTCTCTCTAGTCCCCATTCTTTCAGATGGCACTCTGACCCTCATGGAGCCACGGATGTTGCCAGTTTCTTCACCACGGTGGGATAGATATGTGTGAAACTGTTGGGCTGTACTACCTATCATTGACTTTAGTGCAAGAACACATTCTCCTACACTCATTCAGACACAACAATAAAAGAGGTTAGATGACCTGCAACCTGGGTTTGATTCCACACATGATTGTGCACACATTCACACATGCAGTTATACCATAGGACTCGTATCCATCCAGAGATTTGACAGTGAGCAGCAAGTGCTGATCCTGCAGGTACTCAATATCGGACAGGATGGGCTTCAATGTGGTCAGCTGCTTCGAAGACCAGCTGACACGCAGAAAGTTTATATTATCACTGCTCTGCGAATCGTTCTCATAACTCTTCTTAAACTCTGTATGAGAAACACAAACAAAATGAAAAGAGCTGAAAAACACTGAACACTTACATTTTACAGTTAAGGAAGATTTTGCTCATTAATGTTTGATTAAAACTTTGTGTGTGACAAGTGTTAGTGATACAAAAATGTTTACAATTACAAACATCATTATAAAAACAAATAAATAAGCACACTGGCTGTTTTTACCTTCCAGACATGTGGAGTAAAACTCAATAAAGAACTTGGTTCTGCTGGCTGTCTTAACAATGGCTTCAATGTTCTCAAACTCAATGTATGCCTGCTCCGAGGATTTAGGCAAACCTAAATAAAAAAGTGGGGGGAAAAAAAAATAAAATAAAATAAAATAAAAAAAAAAAATATATATATATATATATATATTTTTTATTATTATTATAATTTTTTTATACTATATAAATATTTTGTCTCACCTTTCTTTGAGACAAATTGTGAGGTCACGCCCACCTCGAATGTTGCAAACACAGGTGAGTGATCACTGGTGACTATGTCATCTGTGCAACCTTAGAGACAAACACAATTTGAATATTCAGGTTATTGTCAATGCTTGAACAGAACTTTAATCAAGCTATACATTTCACATGAATTTTTTCATCTTTATAAGTTATGTTGGGATAGAAAGAACTAACTGACACCATTAACATAAATACCACATACCGTAACACGTGAAAGTATGCAAAGTCTATCTTGTATATCATCTGACACACATATGATATGTTTTCATGATCTTATTAATAATAGCAATAACAATATTCACATTCTTATTGAGCTGCAAGTTACAGCTAAAAATAAGTGTGCTTCTGGGTTACACTTAAAAGATGACACAGTTGTGTTCTAAAGTAACTATTTCATAATTTATTCATCTAACCTGCTTAAGGAATAATTCAGGGTCACATGGGGCTGCTGGAGCAGGGTACATCCAGGACAGGTTACCAGTCCATCGCAGAGTCACAAATGAACCACACACTTACAACAACTATAGGCAATTGAGAATGACCAATTATACATGTATAATAATAATGTACAATGTACAGTGGTGAAAAAGTGTTGGCCCCCTTCCTGATTTCTAATCTTTTTGCACGTTTGTCACTCTTTACTCATGTTATCTTTAACTAATATTTAAATTTGTTTGATTATCTGAAACTTTAAACACAAAACACAGTTTTTAAATGAAGGTTTTTATTATTAAGGGAAAACAAAATCCAAAACTATATGGACCTGTGTGAGAAAGTGTTTGCCCCGTTAACCTAATAACTGGTTGGGCCACCCTTAGCAGCAACTACTGCAATCAAGCGTTTGCAATAACTTGCAATGAGTCTGTTACAGCGCTGTGGAGGAATTTTGGTCCACTTATCTTGGCAGAATTGTTGTAATTCAGTCACATTGTAAGGTTTCGAGCATGAACCACCTTTTTAAGGTCATGCCACAGCATCGCAATAGGATTCAGGTCAGGACTTCGACTAGGCCACTCCAAAGTCTTCATTTTGTTTTTCTTCAGCCATTCAGAGGTGGACTTGCTAGTAGGTTTTGGATCATTGTCCTGCTGCAGAATCCAAGTTCCCTTCGGCTGGCCAGACATTCTCCGTCAGGATTTTTTGGTAGACAGCAGAATGGTTCCATTTATCACAGCAAGTCTTCCAGGTCCTGAAGTAGCATAACCCCAGACCATCACACACTACCACCACCATATTTTACTGTTGGTATGATGTTCTTTTTCTGAAATACAGTGTTACTTTTACGCCAGATGTAATGCGACACACACTTTTCAAAAACTTAAACTTTTGTCTAGTCAGTCCACATAGTATTTTCCCAAAAGTTCTGTGGATCATCAAGATGTTTGCTGGTAAAACTGAAGAACCTTTATGTTCTTTTTGCTCAGCAGCGGTTTTCGTCTTAGAACTCTGCATGCAGACCATTTTTGCCTCTTTTAGCCTCTTAACTGAGGTAAATGAGGCCTGCAATTCTTTGGATGTTGTTATGGGGTCTTTTGTGACCTCTTTGATGAGTAGTCACTGCACTCTTGGGGTAATTTTGGTAGGCCGGCCATTCCATAGTTTTGGATTTTTTTTTCCATTATTAAAATCCTCCATTTAAAAACTGTTTTGTGTTTACTCATGTTATCTTTGACTAATATTTTAATTTGTTTGATGATCTGAAACATTAAAGTGTGACAAACATGCAAAAAGATTGGAAATCAGGGGGACCAACACCTTTTCACATTACTGTATACATTTTTTGGACTGGGGATGAAACCAGAGTAACCAGAGAAAACCCACACAAGTGTGGGAGGAACATGCAAACTCTGCGCAAAAAGCTCCTTTGCCTGGGAATCGAACCCAGGATCTTTCTAACCCATGCAAAAAGAAGGTTTATCACCATGTCACTGTGGCACAACGATTTTTGCTCTAATTTACCATAGGAGTTAGAGACGATGTGGGTTTCTGGATAAGACTTCCACAGGATCCGGTCACACCATGATGGCACATTTGTCCTCATCTAAAAGGAAAATTTAACAAAGCAGAGAGTGAGTGAGAGATAAAAGAGAATTTATAAAGACAATCAGGGTGTATTTACTAGTCTACATTCAATTATCAGTACGTTTACAAGGGAAAGAAAAGATAAAGAGATGCCTGTAATCAAGTCTTAGTGCAGTGTCTTATATTAAATACATTGTGAATGCACTCAAACGTGTTGCTAGATAACTAGACTTTATACGCTACAGTGATCCCTCGTTTTTCGCGGTTAATGGGGACCAGAATCTTCCGCGAAAGCTGAAAAACCGCGAAGTAGTATTTGGCCCTAGGAATTTCTGTGTATGCGGGTACTGTACAAGAATGTTTTAAATATGTAATTCACTCGTACTCTTATTGGTCGATGTCACACCGGAAACCAATCCCGCGCCTTTAGGAAAGCCCGTGGTATGTACAGAACTCTGAGTCAACTCTTTGGTTGACATGCAGGGATCCTTCTCTCTCGCTCATCAACATGAAACAACGCGCCTTTCCACAATGTGGCTGCTGACCCGCGAAGCACTGAAGCCGCAAAACATAAAGCGCGAAGTGGCGAGGGAACAATGTATTTTCATTTTTTCACACCATACCAACACCAAGGCTATTATCATGGCAATTACACACTGGCAATACACCTGTACACGCAACACGTGTTTTGAAATGTTTCAATTATTGTCTTAAATATGGCTTTACATTATGTTCACATTCGTGATAACTGACTGTGTGATAATGACTCTAATAAAGTATATAATAATTTCTTACACCTAAATGTTAAGATCTACAGAAATGTGTGAAGGTTATTTAAAAGAAAATTAGTTACGTGTTCTGATGAGTTGTCAAAATGTTATACAGTAAATGAGGTTTTGAAGACAAGTTTAAGAAGTTTATACCCCTGTAGCTTTCTGCTTTTGCCAGACATAGGTGTCTCTGGATCCTCTCTCATACCGGTATGTGGGAGGGTATGCGATCTCTTCTTCCGCTAAAAGTAAGCACACAAAGAAACACACTAAAGGTTCGACTGTGATAATAACCTAAGTGTTACATATTGTAATCAGGGATCACTTAACACTATCAAAATCAAATAGTGGAAAAAAAACCTTGGTTATAAAAGGAAGCTGATCTGGAACAAGTCTTAAATTTTCCAAGGAAGCATACTGATTAAACAAATGGAAAAAGGTCATATGGTCATACAAGTGCAGGGTGAATCAGACAAAGAATGGAAACTGATAAAGTGATGCCCCCATTATGCATAGTGCATATTATACAAGACTGTATGTGTGTTAGATTCTCAGTTAATATCAATATACTCTTCACATTCAGGTGCATACTTGCTTGTCTCTAATCTCCGATTTAAAAGTCTAGTTTTTAGAGCATCACATGCTGCAGAAGACATTACATTATACCTTTGCAGTAAGCACAAATTTAAGGGAAGAAATTACCAAAGCGGAGAAAGACCTTGTTTTTCTCCCTCTCCAGATTGAGCTGATCCACCTTCAACAATGGTTCAAACTCCTTCCTGTTTATGTAGTTCAGGATTTCCTGTGCATGTGTATTAACCAGTGATGGGGTCAGAGGAAGAACAAAAGACAGACATTACATTATACACAAATTAATAAAAAATTAGACAAGTGTGCATGTCCTGTATGTAATTAAGGTGAGTGAACCGTGTATGTTTGGTGTTTATTGAAGCATTCCTAAGAAAATTGATGTAGCCCTTGTTGTAAAGTGGGAAGTAACCTTAAACATAAGCTTCACTTTGACAATACATAAGTTCTACTTCACCACATTTCCTGCCAGGTTTTCCCGGTGGCTGCAGGCAATAACCGGGCTTATTGCAAATCCAGGTTATTGTTGTTGTAAAATGACAAAATGTCTCTTTTTTTTGACTCCATTTAAACCAGCCATTCTCTAAGCTGAAGCTTCTTAAAGGTGGTGGGGGACTTAGTCAGTTTGGGTTCCAATCTTGTTATTGTGATCAAAAGTGCTATGAAAGGACTGTGTTATAAAACGTGTTACTGTTCTGACCCTACAAGCTGAATGATTGTATGTAACTTTGTGTTTGGCAAATGGAGCAGTGATAATTGGCCTGGAAGCTCCTTGTTAAGACACTGCCTGTGAGCAGCATGGGGTATATGGTCTGCATGTATATGTAGTTTTGTTTATACCTGTATGTCCATATCCAACCTGTAGTTGAGGTCACCAAACCAGAACAAGTGTGTGAAGCGCAGGGAAATGTCAAATGAGTTAAGCTGTTTGTCTCCCAGTGAGAGCTGACGCAATATGTCGAGGTAGTTTTGGTTACGCCTAAACAGGGTTAAAATGATTATAGTTAAAATGTGGGCAATCATACCACTCCATGTAAAGAGAATGAGTGCAGACATTTAAACAGCCTTTTTCAAACGACTCTACTTTCGTTACATTGAGTCTTCTGCTACAGCACACATGCTCCTCACCTGTGGATCTTCTCATTACCAGATGTCAGGTGACAATTGACAAAGCCAAATGATGTTCCATTAAACATGAATGAAACACCCACTGCTCCTTTATTGCCTAGAAAACAGAGAAAATGTGGGAATAATAAACCCACACATGGTACAGCATCAATGTGAAATCGAATGAGCATTCAGGCTGTTCTGTCTGTCTTCAAAACGGAGGCCTAAAACAATGCATGTATTATTAATAACCTTAACCTTGTAATAATCAACCTAAGGTACGTTTTGGGACTGTGGGAGAAAACCTGAGTTCCCGGAGAAGCCCACAGAAGCGTGGGGAGAACATGCAAACTCCCTGCGCTGCCCTGCTCTTTTATTAAACAAACAAATTATTCAAATGTTTTAATCTTAATCATGTAATTTCTATATTTTCCTGGTTGCTCATTTACATTTCTAAACTAAATCCCTAAAAAAATATTAGACTTATTTCTAAATGTACTAATCCATGTTTAATATGTTACATTAAAGAAAACATTTCATTATTATTTCATTTGACACACACACACAGAGACATACCATCAGGTCACCAGTTCACTATTTCAGACGTTCTAACAGTCACAGAACAAGACAGCAGTCTGGATGTGGTCGGTGGAAGCTTCAGGAATTCATTCATTCATTTATTTATTTATTATATTACCCGCTTATTCCCTAATTCGGGGTCACAGGGGTCTGCTGGTGCCTATACAAGTGCATATAGGTTGAGAGGACAGTTCGCCAGTCCATCGCAGGGTAACACAGACAAACAACCATTCACACACACATTCACTCCTATGGGCAATTTTGACTCACCAATCAACCTAACTTGCATGTTTTTGGACGATGGGAGGAAACCGGAGTACCCGGAGGAAAACGCACACAAGCGCAGAGAACATGCAAACTGCACAGAAAGATCCCGCCCCGGGAATCGAACCCAGGATCTTCTTGTTGTGAGTCCATGTGTCTTCTTGTAGACCATGCTAACCACTACGCCACCGTGCCACCACTTCAGGAATTGTTTTAAGAAAAAAAACAGACAAATGTAGAAGTGATGCGTTTGGAGCAGGGTGTGTGTGTCTTACCAAGCGTGTTCGCTATTCCTGTTTTGACACTGGACATTCCGACGTGACTGATCCGGTTCTCATGTTCTGGCTTCACCAAAACGACAATCTTTATGTTCCACAAAGTCTGTACAGCAACCTTTAATAACACAGACAAACCAAGAATTAAAAAAGTGAGAGGCAGATATCAAGAGAAAACAGTATCCAAGATTAATTGAGCCTGGTATTGACAGAGGTCTTTTCTCTATTCTGTTCCCAAAGGAGTTTTGGTCCCTTGCTGCTGTCTTCCCTGGATTGCTTAGTTGGGAACTTTTCATTTACACATACTGTATTATCTTATTCAGTGTTTAAGTCAGTATTTATTATTGTTTCATTATGATGGGATTCTGTAAAACTACAATGAAACAATAACAATTGTTAAAAAGCACTACATAAATAAAGGTGACTTTAGATGTTACGCATGCACGATCTACACATAATGATAACAAAATAATTATACATGACAAGATATGTCCGTCTCCATCTTTCTCACCGGTTTATAATCAATTTCGGTGTAGTCTTTAAGTGCAGCTCGCAGGCTCTCCACCCACTCCTTATCACACACAGAGTTCTCCTGAGTACCAAACACATAGATATCATGTGGAATAGTGACTGTAATCTCATCCAGAGTTTTACCCAAACCTCGAGATAACAACCAGGAACCAATGCTTTTTGGAGCAGGAACACTGCCTACACACACACACACACACACACACACACACACACACACACACACACACACACACACACACACACACACA
>JAOTRA010000037.1:2112927-2135011 GCA_026260255.1 Pseudolaguvia tuberculata | reverse complement strand
CACATTCACTCCTATGGACAATTTACAATCACCAATCCACCTAATCTGCATGTTTTTGGACTGTAGGAGGAAACCGGTGCGGGGAGAACATGCAAACTCCACACAGAAAGATTCCGGCCCGGGATTCGGACCCGGGACCTTCTTGTTGTGAGGCGACCGTGCTATCCACTACACCACCGCGCCGCCCACAGTCTTTTGGCGAATTAAAAAAATTTATTAAGGACTTACCAGATAAACCTGATGTTTTATGTATACAAGAGACAAATTTGGACTTTAGGGTAGTAGGATATATAGGAATTAGGCAGGATAGGAAAGATAGCATAGGAGGGGTGTGTGCAACATTTATTAAAGAAGACATACCGTTTAGTGAAATAGAAAAAGGATGTGAGCAGAAGTATATAGTGATAGTGGTATGGATAAAAGGAAAAGAACTTACAATAATTAACTATTATAACCCTTGTAAAAAACGGACTTGATAAAATCAGACAAATTAAAGGAATTAATGATCAGAGGGTAATCATTTGTGGAGATTTTAACGCTCATAGCACGCTTTGGAGAGGGGAGAAACTAGATGAGAATGGAGTGGTAATTGAGGAGCTGTTAGAAGAAATAAATATGGTCTGTTTAAATGATGGCAGAGGAACTAGAATTGACATACAAGAGGGAAAG
Organism: Pseudolaguvia tuberculata; assembly: GCA_026260255.1. Lineage (NCBI taxonomy): Eukaryota > Metazoa > Chordata > Actinopteri > Siluriformes > Sisoridae > Pseudolaguvia > Pseudolaguvia tuberculata. Next base: position 2,134,342 of record JAOTRA010000037.1, on the reverse strand, counting down.
AATCAGCATTAGATTTAACCTTGGTGTCAAAAAAACTTAGAAGTGAGTTGAAGTAGAAGTGAGATAGAAGTAATTGGGAAGTATGGGAACAATCAACATTAGGTAGCGATCATTTTCCAGTGATAATCCAGTTATTATGGAAAGGGAAAGAAGACCAAAGAGGAAGACTAGAGAAATGGATATTCAGTAAGGCCCAGTGGGAGAAGTTTACGTACTTGTGTAGTGTGGGAAGTACAGAAATCGATTTAAATAAAGATATCGAGGAAATTGATAGGAAATTTAGAGAAGTCATAACGAGACATAACTGCTGAACAAACAATTCCCAATAGTAAAGGTAAAATGAAGAAGAGAGCAGTACCTTGGTAGACAGACGGTTGTAGTAAAGCGATCAGAGACAGGAATAGACTGTTTAAGCTGTTAAGCAAAACTCATAATTTTCAAAATTTAATTAAATATAAAAAAAGCACAGGCAATAGTTAAAAAGACAGTTAAAGAAGCAAAAAACAAAGTTGTAGAGAATATTGTAGTTTGGGGTATGATAGAGTATGAGAGGAATTAAGAAAGAATGGCGATATCCAGTATTAAAGGTGGGGGAGGAATTAGCAATTACGGAAGAGGAAAAAGCAAGAATGATTGCAAGAGAACTTATTAAAGTGCATAGCTCAAATAATGAGGAGGTGATGAGAGGTAGAGAAAGAAGAAATAAAAAATATGAAGGAATAATCAATAGGAAAGAAAGTACAGATGGTCCAATGGATGTTCATTCATTCACCTTAGGAGAATTAGAACCTTTAGGAACCTTTGGAGAAACAGCTCTAGGGAATGATAATATATGTTATGAGATGTTAAAAAGTTTAGATGTATTAGCTATGAGTAAGCTGTTGGGGATGTATAACAATGTGTGGAAAGAAGGGAAATTCCCAAATAATTGGAAGGAGGCGGTCATTATCCCTATTAGGAAGCCGGGGAAGGATGCAACAAATCCTAATAATTACAGACCAATAGCTCTTACATCCCATGTTGGAAAGGTGATGGAAAGAATGATTACGGAAAGATTAACCTATTATGTGGAAAGCAGAGGAATAGTTTCAATGTATCAAAGCGGGTTTAGAAGAGGAAGAATTACTTTGGATCCTATTGTTTATTTAGAAACAGATATAAGGAAGGCACAGGTTAACAAGGAAGTGGTATTAGCAGTATTTATTGATATAGAGAAAGCATATGATATGGTATGGAAAGAAGGATTAATGATAAAATTAAGTAAAATGGGAATAACAGGGAGGATGTTTAACTGGATTAAAGACTTTCTATTTGGTATAGTTATCCAAGTCAGAATAGGTGTCAAAAAGAGTGGTGTCAAAAAGAGTGGTGGTTGAGAACGGAACTCCGCAAGGGAGTGTAATAAGTCCAGTTCTATTTATAATAGTGATTAATGATATTTTTTCTCATATTCAAGATGATGTGGGGCGTTTATTTGCAGTAGATGGAGCTCTTTGGAAGAGAGGGAGGAATGTTAAATATGTTAAACAAAGGATACAAGAAGCTATAAATGTAGTGGAGGAATGGTCATATTCATGGGGCTTTAAATTATCAGTTGAAAAGACAAAAACAATGTTGTTCACTAGGAAAAAGATAAATTATATGGGAATCAAAATGTATGGGCAGAAATTGGAGCAGGTCAAATCCTTTAAATTTTTGGGTATGTGGTTTGATACAAGATTAATATGGAGGGATCATGTTAATCAAATTGTAAATAGATGCAAAAAGATAATAAATATAATAAGATGCTTTACCGGAACCAGATGGGGAGCCAGTAGAAACTGAGAAATATTTTTGTAGCGTTGATTAGATCAATGCTAGATTATGGGTGATTCATTTATGGGAGGACTTCTAAATCTGTTCTGGGAAAAATAGAAGGGATACAAGCTCAGACATTAAGGATCTGTAGTGAAACTTATAAAACCACTTTTTCCACATGTGGAAGCGGGACAAATACCCTTGCAGATGAGGAAAAAACTAATTATGAATTACTGGATCAGTTTACAAAGCCAGTAAGTAGAAATCCAACAAAAAAAGTTCTTGGTACATGTTGGAAATATGGAAAGGGTAAATGAATATTTTTTGGATGGAACAGTACAGAAGTAGCTAAAGAGATGAAATTAAACAATAAAGAATTTTATGAGGCAGCTCCATTAGCACACCCCGCCATGGTTATTTCCATCAGCGGTGGTGGATCTGGACTAACTTGAAAATAGTAAGAAATATCGGAATATTGCCAATACATCTTGACTGATGTATTGGCAACATTCAGACTATAAGGACTATAAGGACTACACAGCAATATATACAGATGGATCCAAAAACCTGGACACAGGGAAGACTGTCTTTGGTATTTTTGTACCGGAAAAGCCTTTTGTAAAGGAAAGAACTACGGATCACTTGGCAATATACACAGTAGAACTAAAGGCTATAATTTCAGCCCTGTATTGGATAGAGGAAAGTGGCTTGTAAAGAGCAATTACATGCTCAGATTGCAGCTCAGCGCTGATTTCAATCAAGTCAATGTCATCAAAGAACAGACAGGAGGGTGTTTATGAGGTATAGGAAAGATTAGCTAGACTTCAGAGATTAAATATCACAATAATATTCTTGTGGATTCCAGCACATATAGGAGTCAGAGGAAACGAGGCTGCAGACGGTCTAGCCAAAGAGGCATGTACATTTGACAAGGTTATGGAAATCTTATATTGTAAATCAGAAGCAAAAGTAATTGTCAAGAATAGTATAAACAAGGAATGGCAGTATAACTGGGATAGGGAAGTAACAAGTAGATATTATTATAGAATTCAAGAGAGAGTGGGGGTAGTAGGGTGTGTAAAGGAAATAATGAAGTAGAAAGTATAATAACACGGTTGAGAATGGGATATACTGGATTAAATAAAGCATTACATTTAATAAAGAAACACCCAACTGGGTTATGTGATTATTGTCAAGAAGAAGAATCGGTAGAACATGTATTATGTCATTGTAGAAAGAAAAATATTAATGGAGGCAATCGGTTCTTCGCAAAATAGTCTGACAGATGTACTTAATGATCATAATAAAGGAAAGCTATTAAAATATCTTAGAGATACGAGATTAATAAACAGGATTTATGGGTAGTATGTGTATATATGTATATATGTGTATATATATATATATATGTATAAATATATGTACACATATGCATATGTATATATATGTATATGTGTGTATGTGTGTATGTATGGGAATATATATATATATATATATGTGTGTGTGTGTGTATATGGGTATGTATGCGTAGACTCAGGTCCATACTCCAGTACAGCAGGTGGCGGTAATGCACCTTCAAGTTGGATGCCGACCGCCATTAAATAACAAAGAAGAAGAAGAGGACTACGAAGAACCAATGTTCAGTTGTTTTTTTTCCCGGTAGGAAGACGTTTAACGGAACACCGGCTTCCGTACAGCTGGAGAAGCGGAATGTTTTGCATTGTGGAGTGAAAAGCACAGCGTTTCGGTGAGAAAAACAAATAAAAGAGAAGATTTGTGAAAGGATCAGTGGAAGAGTGTTTAATGGTGTTGGAACATCAATAATATAACCACTGTGTTTAATTTACTCTGTTCTGCCATGTCGAATGAAACCGAGGGGAAATAGCCGAAGAGTTGATTTATACGTTGTCCTGATTTTATCAGGGGTTTTTTTGCTTAATAATTAGCATAAAACGGCTTTATTTATTTATTTTATTAAAAAGCAGTATACGTATATCAGATACATTTAGTTTATTATACACAATTGTGTTAAGACTGTTTAATAAAAATTTCTTTTGGAACGTGTGATCTTACACACGTTACATTAAATGTACTTTAGGAAAAAATGGTAAGATTCATAAATAATTAAAACAGCATTGTTTTTCTTTTAAATTACATGCCAGGAAAATGATTCATGATCTTATGGTGATTGTTTCCCCTTCTTTTCTGCTTCTTATTAGTAGCAGTTTCTTCATTAAAATAATCTACATTCGTTAATTTTTCTGGTTGAACCCATTTAGTTATAAGAGAAAATTGTCTGTCCGTGTGTCTGTCTTTAGACATGTCCACTCTGTTTCCCTGTTTATTTCCTCGGATGACAGAGTCTCTGTGGTTTAATGTGGACCGGCCATGTGTGGATGAAACAGAACTTCAGCAGCAGGAGCAGCAGCACCAAACCTGGGTGGGTGTGTGTGTGCGTGCGTGCGTGCGTGCGTGCGTGCGTGCGTGCGTGCGTGCGTGCGTGCGTGCGTGCGTGCGCGTGTTGATACTCTGCAGTTTACGTAAGTGTGTGTAGTGAGTTTTTAGTATAATGTGAGTAGGGTAGTTTAATATCAGTGTTGAGACACCTAACACACAGCAGATAATCCCACAGGAAACTATTGGAATGTTTTTACATAGGCTGGATGTTCTCCTGTGTGCAGGTACGAGTGATAGGAGTGCTGATCTAATACACACAGTTTAATACACTGTTTCAATGGGCAATATGATGTTTGGGAAGAAAGAGGCATTGTGTGACTGTGTAGATTGTTTTAAGGTTACAGATACAAAACATTATACATGGTCATATTTTTTGAGGACACAGCAAACATTGAAATTAATGGGGACTGCTCTAGTACCTTTCCAAGTACACAAGAAAGAGTCTGGAAAATATTAAGCCTGAATTTGTAAAGTCTTGAACATGTCCAAAACATGTGCAGCAGAGTGCCGGTTGCCTGCCTACATCCATCACATAAAGGGTCCATGTTGGCCATAAGCTTAGAAGACCTGGATTTTGAATTGTATTACAATTCTAAGGCAACTCCTATCAACTGACTCGACTACTATATAGTGGCTCATCTCTCTGTCAAGGAGTCTAATGGCTTATGGGAAGAAGCTGTTAAACAGTTCTTTTTCTCAGTGTTTGTCATCAATAAAATTGATGATGTGGTTTGAGCTGTGCATTGCGTTATGTGTCAAAGGTAAACAGCAATGTACTGAGCATGGAGCACTGGTGTTTAGTGTGGTGGTGTTTGATGTGCTATTCCTGATCCGGAGTATCTATAGTCTGTGAAAGAGTAAAAAGATTGTGGAATACTTTAAAAACAACGTTCCTCAATATTAAATTGCATTATTATAGTGTGTAACATTATTAAATTTCTGAGAAACTTGAGAACTTGCTGTTGTTAGTGATGAAATGTACTCCGAATCCACATGTTGGTAAAATTTAGGGAGGATAGCTTTGAGTCTTGTGTAGTCCATCGGGCTGAGTATTGGTAACCCGTTAGAGAACCCTGAGCGCTTCGTACATATGTCTTTATTGTCCAGAGTTGAGTGAGTGTGTAACATGATGGAGATGGCATCATCCGTTGAGCGGTTGCGACGATAAGCAAACTGTAGGGACCAGTGATGGTGTGTAAGTGATGCACTGTGAATTTCCATGGTAAATGTAACAGTCGGTGTCTATCACAAATTCTTCTAAACCAAATGGTGTAAGAACTCTGTGCTGGTGTCTTACTGCTGCTCATAATCAGTGGAGTTTGTGACCGTTAGATACAGACCGGTATATCGGCATGGAAATTCAGCTCCTATATTACTGTTGGTTAATTTTCAATAAGTTGGTGGCTGTTTTTGTGGTGGTGGTGTTGTTGTCACTTGTCTTGTATGTAACACATCATGGTCCCGGAGAAACAGTATTCCATTTCACTGTATATTGTACTGTCTTATATGATGGAAATAAAACTTTTTTGACTTGTTTAATTCAATGTGTGTAGGACCAGTTTGATATAATGTCTTGGGTAGTTGAAACCTTCATTTAAAAACTTATGTATTTACTTATCATTGACTAATATAAAATTTGTTCTAAGACATTAATGTGTAAGAAACACCACTGTATTTTATTGTAGTGTGTGTGTGCACGTGTGTATGTGGTGCATCCATTTGAAACCTTTTATTTATTAGTTACAGAACATTGCAGAGAAGGACAGTAATCTGATGCCCATCGGTCGACCGGTATTTGAGGTAAATCCGCACATCAGTATGTGTAAATTCATATCACAGTTTCGGTGTTATTCTTCAGTCATTTTTTTGTGTAACAGTGCATGTTATAAATAAAACTATCACAATTGATTTTTGTTTATTTTTTAAAACCTTTGTTGCTGGTTTAAAGAAAATACAAGTGTTTTTACAGAGCTCCTTCACCTCGGTACTGTTTAGCTCATCGTGAGCAGTGGTGCATGCTATCCCTAATTTTGTGGTATAACTATGTCCTATGATCTGATCATTTAGCCTTAAATTTAAAACAGCTTCTGGCATCTTCTGATTTAACTCAATTACTGACTGACACAATTAGACATAATTTAATCCTTATTATTTCTCATAAAATGTATTTATTCATTCATCTTCTAACCTGCTTTTTCTAATTCGGTTTGCTGAAGTCCATCCCAGCACACATAAAGCAGGGCCACACATAGACGAGTAACCACAGACACTTGCTCATTCTTATAGGCAATGTAAAGATCACATCTCAGATCTTATTTTTTTGACAGTCAGCAATTCCATTTTGTATCAATATAATATGAAATAAAATAAAAATTAAATAAATGCAAAAATGAACACAAGGATTTAAATGCTTTTCTGTATTTGATAAAATGTGTGCAACTATTTTTAGTATACTGATGCTTTATTGCTCTATAATGTTTGTATTGGAAAGCACCTCAAAGGTAAAGGGCTGTTTATTGATTATATTGATATGTTAAGATATTTTACTTCCTGTTAAGCAAAAAATGTCATGTTTAGCACTTTACTACCTTTTTATTAATTTCAGACTTTTGATGAAGAGGAAGAAGAGGATGATGAAGATGAGGAGGACAGTGAAGAGGACTCTGAGGAGGATGAGGACATGCAGGACATAGATGACATGAACATTTACAACGAGTTTCCTGATGATGGTGAAATAAATGAGGTTAGATTTCTGTTTTGATTGTAAATTAGATAGTTTTGATCGTTAGCAAGCTGTCTTTGCAAAGTGTGGGTTTTTTCTCCCGAAATTGTATAGGGTACAATACAGTTTTAGAACTTAGTCAATATTTTTGAGTTGTTGCATAAAGGTGAGCTGTGATGTTGAGAGCCAATAGTTGTGTGTGTGTGTTCAGGTGGATATGGAGGGGACGGATCAAGATCAAGATCAATGGATAATCTGAACCTCATCTGAACCACAGCAGTAAAGACTTGTCTGGCTGCCCACACTGTTTGCTCTCGCTCTCTGACTATTTTGATGTAAACCTGTAACTTACTCATGGACAGCTGCCGAGCATGACCGTAAACATAATGTGCTTATAAAGGTGTGTATGAGGCATAGTAAAAACTTTACAATTAGTGCTTGTAAATAAAAATGCTTAAATACGAGCCTGTTTTTAGACTTGAATCTAAAGTCTCTTCAATTTGATGTTGATGGAGCAGCACGGCGGCCTAATGGTTCATAGGTTACAGGCTCCAGCAGACCCTGTGACCCTGAATTAAGGGTAGAATGATGAATAAATTTAATCTTGTGTATTCTTTTTTTTTTTTTCTTCTTGTTTGTGTAATCATTTTGTTCCCTGTAGCGGCTAAGTGTGTTTGTACGTTTTATTTATTGCTACGGTATATAAGTTCAGCCATGCCATCACGGATTCCATGGATGTACTCAAGTGCCGCACGGTGCACACGGTGTTCATACAGGCCAGAACAACGTACATGGCGCAGGAAGCTGGGAGCACCGGGAAACAGAACATTGTCAGCCAACACCACAGAGCCTTCTCCCAGCAGACCACAGTCCTCTAGAGCCTGTAGATCTGGCAGGTAACACCTTTTCCAGTGGTCCATAAACACAAAGTCTAGACGCTCAATACCAAACTCTTCGCGCAAGCAGGGAATCACCTCATCAGATGGCCGTACAATCAGTTCAACCTGCATCAGGACAAAAGTGAGGACATGTCCCAAAGATTTAATCCAGTTATATATATATATGTATTTAAACTCCTCCTCAACACACAACTACTTGATTAACAGTAAAGACAAAGCATTTAGCAGGACTTATCCGTGATAAATGTTTTGAATTTCACACCGTATCATCATCGAATCCAGCCAGTCGTATTATCTTCTCAGCCACACGTGCATTTCTCTCATCCATTTCCACTGAGAATAGTCGAGCACCGAGGGGCAAGGCACGGGCAATTCTGACCGTGGTGTAGCCACAGTGAGTCCCCAGTTCTAACACAGTCAGAGGGCAGAGCTCCTTCAGCAGACGGTCCAGAATTAAACCTAAAACAATTGCAATGTGTAAAATCAGGCTTAACTTAAGTTTGTGTGTGTTGGGTGATGGATATCTACCTTTTTTAGGTCCTATATGGCTGATGAATTCAACTTTGTTGCACCAGAGGTCAAAAGTGTCAAGGATGCTATCGGGGTCTCCTGGTATGGCATGTGTGAGGACATATTCATACACTCTCTCCTCTCTGTTGATACCGGTCATAAAGTCTTGAACCCAGCGGAGCAACACGGCCCGGTAGAAAAGCACAAAGTAGAACCGGTACCGGATGATCAGTGTGAGCAACAATGGCACAAAGGCCAGAGCAATGGCTGCAGACACCATTTTCCACAATGTAGTGCTGTGGTTTAATACAAAAAACATGTCAAGTATTCTTAATTACATTTAGCAATATGCAGCTATATTCCACTACCTTCTTCCCACATTCTCAACCTACGAAAACATCATGAAATGTTATTTATTATTTAGTGAAACTCCAGCACACTGTCCTTATACACACCCGAGTGCCAAAGTATAATGTTACATTTGTTCAGTGAAATATTCTTTAAATAAAATTGCATGATTTTACCGTTTATTTCACAAACTAGATACAAAAGGTTTCTGTAAAAATTTCTAGCGTCACTTCTGAGACTTTGTAGTTTTTGATGTTGTAATTGTTCATCTGTTTAGGTCATGGGTTTTGTTTCAGAAACTTGCATTGTCATATTGAAAGTATAAAATCAGTTTTATTGAAATGTCATGTACATTAACTATTTTGACTGAACAGCCAAAAAGGAATTATTTTCTATTTTTTAAAAATAAAAGAATAAAAATACACACAGAACTCTGATTATACAATCACATGGATTGGTCTTAGAGATATGATTAACAAAATGTTAATGTAATGCTCCTAGATAACTGTGACTGATCACTGATGAATGTTAAAATCTAATTTAGCAGGAAACATTGCTGATGCTCCTTCTAGTACACACAAACACACCTGCGGTTAAACTCACCGTGCAGCTTCTGTGAGTTCTTCAGCTATAAACGAGAAGATTATGAGGTTAACTGAGCAAGGACAATGCATTTTGGCATTTTGTTTAGTGTGTTCTAACGGTTTAGCCAATCTACGTCCCACTGTAAAATATTAATGATCCTGTTAGCTCTTATTACACCAAGCAACACAATGAACTGACTAGATAAAAAAATATATAGATATGACAGAAATTAATAATGATTTCTTCTGTTTGCGTTTAGTCAAATCATACAACCTTGAATGTAGGTCATCCTAGGCTCAAACACACGAATAACGTGTAGCTTGTCTTAGTGACTAGCACAAACCTTTCTGATGCTTCTTTTAGCACACAAGAACACACACACATGGGCAGTTAAGCTCACCTTGCATCTTCTGTTAGTTCCTCAGCTTTAAGCAAGACGGTTATGGATTGAGGCCTTTTAAATGCTATATTAGCTATACAAGCATTCCCTCTGTCTTAGCTTCCTCTAATAAGGAAGAGGTGTAGCAGTTAAGCATCATCACAAGGGATACGATACTGAAGCTCTTCTGTGAAGAGCTGCTGGAAGTACACCTAGCCTGGCTTGCAGAACCAAAACCTTGTGCTCAGACTTCAGGAAAGCCGGATGAGCAATTCATGAAATGCATCTTTGCAACACTTGTCAGGACTGTTTAAATATACTAATAATCATTTTCCTTAAAAATTAAATGAATATGAATTTTCACTTTTGACTTTATAAATGTATTTACACTTATATATATCTTCACTTTATGAAGATTGCTGCAGACTATCAGACTGACCAATTGTCACGTGTATGCCCCATAGCAACTATATTGCGGCGCGGAGCAGCCATATTCAGAATCTGATCCTAAACAGGGCAGTGCAGTTGCATATTGGTTAGCACAGATGTCTCACAACAAGAATCTACCAGGTTCAATTTTATCTTGAACAACTTTTCTGGTAAGGTAGGATTGCAATTTTGTGTACTGCTTCTTTAAATCTAGTTGGATCTGAGCTGAACTGGACCCTTCTGACATGAACAACTGGATGACTGGTATCACTTCTGTCTTTTCTAACTACTTGAATGTACTGTTTATAATCAACTGACTCATAACCGGTGCGATAATGGTATATAAATGTATCTTAACTTTAACCAACAACACCACCCTGGGAGTTACACCCAAGGAAATACTCAAGGACCATAGGTTCGTTGGTACAAAGAAGACGGGAAACGAACCTGGTATCTTGTTGTTGTGAGGCACTGTGCTATCCACTATGCCACCGTGCCACCCCCTGTACTATTGTTTACACTTAAATGCAGAGGCCAACATGCCAACATGTTTTTATTGCAGCGAGTAAAGTGTTTGTTACACTTAAAGATTTAACAAAGACTTTGACTACAGATACATCATCAATCTTCTGCTTTAATGTTTAAATAGCTCTGGGTGACAAAGGGCAATGTGCATTATTCAGTAAATGATGCATGTCCTACAACAACTCATTGAATGCTGACAGGAGGTCTGTTTTTGGCTGTTTTTAAAAATTGTTTTTCAAAACTACATTTAAAAAAATCCTAACCACTAAACCCTTGGTCTATTGACCCGTCCAGGGTGTACCCCATGACCCCAAAATTAGGGAGTAAGCAGGTAAAGAAGATGAATGAATGAACGAACCACTAAACTTGGGTAAAACGAGCTTAAACAACATATTATTGCAAACAAAAGTATTTTTACATGGACAAACTAGCAATTTAATGAGTCACTTGCATCTTTATTAGGAGAATTCAAATATTACCAAAGGTTAAAGCATCAAATATTACATATCAGCAAAAGAAAATGAAAGTTAAACAAAAGTAATTGTAACTAAAACAAAAGTGAAAACATGCGGAGTAGACCATTCATTCATTCATTCATTCATTCATCATACTTATTCCCGAATCCGGGGTCACGGGGGTCTGCTGTGCCAATCCCAGCACACATAGGGCGAGAGGCCGGGGGTATACCCTGAACGGGTGGCCAGTCCAGCGGAGTAGACCAGCTTTGTTAAAATATCCCCTTCACCATTCTAATGCAAATCCAGCCTCGATGTATTAATATTCAAGTAAAAATCTCTCATGTGTTCAAAATATGGCGCTAATGTAAAAGAATAGATGAGGGGGTAATCGTTTAATGTATATTCCAGCTGCGCATGTGCAGATATCACTCCACCTGTTGACGAAGCTGTGGTACTGCAGAAGCAGCACAACTTTATTTCATTCATTTTAATGAAGTCTTCTTCTCCTCTACATCTGCCTCTTTTCACACAACTACCTGCATGTCTTCCTCAACACATCCATAAACCTCCTCCTTGGTCCTCCTCTTTTCCTCCTGCCCGCCACCTCGATCCTTAGCATTCTTCTACCAATAAACTTCAGTTAACTTATGTTGACAAAATGAGAAAGTTTAATTTTGAAATTTACATAGCTCACTTAAGTCTTAAAAACCCTGTCTGTGTTTGTATGTAAATTTAATTTGATCATATTTATATTCTTTGGACCAACATTACATTTTTTTTGGAGTTCAGGCAACTGCTTATGTCGCTTAAATCCACGTCCAGCCCTGATCCGAGAACAGTGTTTTATACATCCGAATAAAATTATTAGTACAGTATATACTGATAACATTTTACAGAAATAATAGTTAAAAAAATAATATAATATAACATTTTTGTTAAAACCTACGTGGTTTTCTTTAAATATATGATGTAACTGACCGGACAATTTCTACATGCATGCATAATTGTGTTTGTGATTTTATAACTTTATAAAACCTCAACATTCTAAGGCTTATTAATGTTTGTGCTTCTACATACATATATTGCAATAAATTTTTTTCTGTTGATTTCGTTCAGGCTGTTTTAGTAAAGCTGTTGTTAGTAAATCATATCACACGTATGCAAAACAAATTGTCATACATAGAAATGTGTAGCTTTACATTAGCTTATAAAGTTAAGCTACAAAATATGTTGAATAACATTGAAATTATGAATATTTTTCGCCATTGACACAACGGATGACGACATATGGTCCGAGTCCTGCGCGCACTCTTTGCGCGTTCTTTGCGCGTTCATGTGAACCCCCTTTAAAAAGGCGCAGATGGAAGCGAAAAGCAGGAGATTGCTATTAACCATGTCTCTGTACCGCAACGCGGCGTGGTTCCTCAAGGGATTCATCGAATTTACCAAGTAAGAAACAACATTAATGCTTTTCTAAAACAATTATAATATCTGTTAATGAGCGAAAACAGGCCTCAAAGAAACAAAAAAAAAAAGTTTTATTTTTTCCATTTGAATCTATGGTCAAATGCGAATATGTAACTTACCATTTAATTATTTTCCTTTAAACAGGATTGCAACTGATTTATAAACTGATTCATGCATGCATGTCCATATAATAAAACAAATGAGAAATAACTCTGCTTCAACTTCAGCATTAAATACTTTGGTAAATAAACTAATTAAGGAATAAATCTGTTTAGAACGTATATTTTGAGCAATAGACGTTATTTTACACATTTCCATTTTTGCCCCATCCAACGCAACTTTGCTGTTCAGTCCATCTGAGCAAATGCACATTATTCTGGAGGTATCTGTGGTAGCTTTGTGGTGCTGAAAATTAAACCACTGATCTTCTGCTCAGCAATCCAATACCTTAACCAAATTGTGTCAGTAATGGTTAGCACAGTCACCTCACAGCTAGAAGCTTTTAGGTTCGATTCCCGGGTCATTGGTCTTTTTGTGTTTAGTTTGCATGTTCTCCCGTTACTCCAGTTTCCTCCAAAAAAACGTTCATTAGGTTGATTAGTGATTTTAAATTGGCCAACCGTATGTGTGCACAGTTGTGCTTTCAGATGATTCTTCTTCTTTGTCCTTCGGCTGCTCCCGTTAGGGGTCGCCACAGCGGATTCGTGATCCGCACATTCAAGTTTTTACACTGGATGCCCTTCCTAATGCAACCCTCTCATTTATCTGGGCTTTGGACCGGCCCTAATGGCTGGGTATTTATGGCCAATTTAGACTCACCAATCCGCCTAATGTACATGTTTTTGGACAGTGGGAGGAAACTGGAGTACCCAGGGGAAACCCATGCAAGCGTGGGGAGAACATGCAAACTTCACACAGGAAGACCCCAGACCTGGGAATCGAACCCAGGACCTTCTTGTTGTGAGGCGAGCGTGCTAACCACTACACCACCGCGCCGCCCTAATTGTGCTTTCAGATTATTGTAAGAATTATAATTGAATTGGATTTCTGTAAGCTGCTGTAACACAATAAAGGTGGGGAAACGTTTGGCAATGATGTTCTTTACATTACAATGTGTAGGATGTTGAGGCAATGTTGAATTTGCCTATCTAATTCAGTATATTCATTCATTAGCAGCTTCATTCATCTTCGGACCCGCTTGTTCACCAATTTGGGGTCACAGGGGTTTGCTTAAGCTTATTCATAGGGCCCTTTAGCAAGAGGCAGGGGCATAGTATTCAGAAAAGTCCTGGGTTCAAATCCTGTGCAAGAGGTCTTTTAGGTCACATGGGTTTTCACCGAGCACTACGGTTTCCTCCCACATTTCCAAAACATGTACATTAGGTTAATTGGTGACTCTAAATGGCCCATAGCAGCAATTGTGTATTGCATATAGGCTCCAACAAACACAGCTTGTCTCTCTGTGTTGCCCTGCAATTGACTGATGACCTGTCCAGGGTGTATCGCTGCCGTTCGTCCTAAGTGCGTTGGGATAGGCTCCAGCCGATCTACTTATTGTGCTTAAAATAGAGTATTTTATATTGTGTATGATCAGGAAAATTATCTTTATGTAGTTTTCATGGATGGCATTTGTTACATTGCTTTTATATATAGTTCCACCCACACCTGAGTCAACATTACACTTTCATATTCCCCAATGCAGAAGCAACAGCTTGTTACATTTTCAATGATTTTAATTTATAATCCTTGTTTACATTTTACTCTCCAAAGAGAGCCAGTATTCCTAACCATTGAACAACACATTAACAGTGTGCTCATTTAGAGAATGGAGCTAGCGTCCCCAGTGCCACCTAGTGCCTTTTGTCCTTCCACCGAGTGACTCTGACTTAAGCGAACAAAGACACATATTCATGCATTGGGTGGCATCACAGAGATGTTTGCTTGTTAGTTAAAGCACATCTCAGTATTGCATTCTGTTATTTAGTGGGGTTGTCAGTTAATGTGCTTTTGTTTTTTATAACATTTAATTAAATGTTTTGTTTGCTTGAGTATTTTAAGATAAGCAAACATTTTTCTTATTTTCTATGATGGTGTTAAAGTTAAAAAGTAAATGTATGAAAGTGCTGACTGGACACAATACTTTTGTTGAACATATTTACACTACAAAGACTGTTATATCAAGTTTAAAGATAATCAAGATTGTTTCTTTAGTTTAAGCTGTATTAAATCTGTCATGGATCGGGCAGGTTCTAGTACACACTCAACACCACACCCCCTCTCTCCTGAATTCTATTCACTCTCACCTCTTCCTCGTTTTCCCCTTAATCTACCCCACTATATAAACCCTCTCTTAATTTCAGAGTCCAGGCTCGTTTAAACACGAACGGACATATTATTGCCACGCTTTAACCGATGCTATTAACCTGTTGTTGTTTCCAGAGTCGTTCCTAGCCCCGTCCAGCCTGTTGTCTCCTGTCAAATCCCTCACTCTCTCCTTGGTGCATTCATCCTCCAGGAGGACCGATAACCACTCTCGGTCACCGTTCACGCCATTGATCCTGTCTTGTCTGTTTTACTAGAACTCAGCCCCTTCTGTGTGATATCCTGTTGTGTGACCCCTTCAAATAAATCCTGTGAACTGTCCTCTTGATTCACGTGTGGTACTCTACAGTAACAGAAGCCTGGACTGACTTACCGCTATATAGGATGAGTGAAACATCCTATTCTCAATGACTGGGCAGTTCAGATACACCACATCCATATGCCTACTTCTCCAAGAAATTTAGCCCAGCTGAGTAGAATTATGATATAGGAAACTGAGAACTATTGGCTATCAAGTACTGGCTATCTCACTCCTATCTGATCGCTTGTGGTGGCCCAACATGACTAAAGAGATACAGACATACTTGTGGGGCTGCAGGAAGTGCGTTATGTCCAAGAGCCCAAGAACCTGACCTGTCGGTAAACTACATCCGCTACCCATCCCGAATCGTCCATGGTCCCACCTAGGGGTGGACTTCATGACCGACCTACCAGTCTCAAGAGGTAACACATGCATCCTTGTCATAGTAGACAGATTCTCTAAATCCTGTCGTTTGCTACCCCTCAGAAAGCTGCCCACTGCCATGGAAACCTCAGAGTTGCTCTTTAACCATGTGTTTAGATACTTTGGCATCCCGGAGAAACCCTCTGATTTACCAGCGGTGGGCCACTGGTTCCGGGAGAGCAAGAGGGTCTGGGAACAAGCCCTTCATCAACTTTGGGGAGCTGTCCGCAGACAACAGCAAGCAGCTTATTTGCGCCGATCACCAAACCCAGACTACCAACCCGGTCAGAAGGTATGGCTTTCCACCAAGAACCTCCGTTTGCAACAGCCCTCTAAGAAACTGGGCCCAAGGGTTTTTGGTCCCTTCTGCATACTAAGGAGAATCAACCCAGTCACCTATTCGCTGGCCCTTCCACCAGAGTACCGAATTCACCCTACCTTCCATGTCTCCCAGCTAAAGCCTTTCTTCAAACCCACTCTTGTTTCCATAGAACCTGCCCCAGAAGAAACCCCCTTACCACTTTTGGTTGAGTAAAGGGCCATAAACAAGGTTAAGGAGGTCTTGTCGGCCTGACGCCGTGGTGGTAAGTTGCAATACCTAGTGGACTGAGAGGGTTATGGACCAGAAGAGTGGTCCTGGGTGGCCAAGGAATATATTTTAGACCCACAACTCATTCAGGACTTTTATCTAGCCAACCCACAAGCTCCAGCACGGCAACGACGGGGTGGACCACCATGGTGCTACTTCTTTTGGCCCTCAGCAGTGGGCCGTTGGGAGGGGGTAGTGTTATGGATCAGGCAGGTTCTAGCACACACTCAACACCACCCTCCCTCTCTCCTGAGTTCTAATAAATCACCTGTTCCTCGTTTTCCCCTTCATCTACTCCACTATTTAAACCCTATCAAGTTCAGTCAGTGTCCAGGCTCGTGTAAACACGAACAGACATATTATTGCCACGCTTTAACCCATGCTATTAACCTGTTTCTTTGTTGTTTCCAGAATTCCCAGAAGAGTCTTTCCTAGCCCCGTCCAGCCTGTTGTCTCCTGTCAAATCCCTCACACTCTCCTTGGTGCACTCATCCTCCAGGAGGACTGATAACCATGTCGCTCTCTGTCACCGTTCACGCCATTGATCCTGTCTTGTCTGTTTTACTAGAACTCAGCCCCTTCTGTGTGATATCCTGTGAACTGTCATCTTGATTCATGTATGGTACTCTACTGTAACACTGTGTTGCTATGTTACAGGAGCGCATTTGAATTTGCATCAAAAAACTTTCTAGAAAAAGATGTAGAGGTTTCTGTGGCCAGCCGATCTTTCCTGATAACTGGAGCCAACAGTGGCATTGGCAAAGCAGTGGCTATGGCCATAGCTAAAAAAGGTATAACCTGAAATACAAATACAATTCTTTTTACAGTATCCACTGAAAAGATATATGTAACAGTGCTTGATTCTGAATGTAGTGTTTCTTTAATGTTGACATATTTGATACCCATATTTTAGGTGGTACAATCCACATGGTATGCAGAAACAAGGACAAGGCAGAAGAAGCCAGAGCAGAGATTATCAAGGAATCTGGAAACAAAGTGAGAGCATTATTTCACACCTCATGCATTTTTTTGTTCTTCCAACTTTTTCCATCTGTATTAAATCCAATGTATTAATTCTACAGATTAAAATTAGATTAGTTTATCAGTAGTCATACACTGCATGTATTAATTTATTTGCTTGAGATGGTTGGGATAAACCTGTTTACAAACTCAATTGAATTTTTTTTTTAATGTAAGGAAGTTATTTTAAATGACTTTCATATTAGTGATAACATAATTATGTGACTGCTTCATCTACACAGGATTGAAAACACTGGGAAATTACTGGTTACAGCTAACCAGAATAATCTGCATTTAAAGGCATCCAATGCCATGGCAATTCATTGCAGAGCACATTTGTTTAAAAAATAAGTCTTCAGCAACGAAGTGGATGTCCTCCAAAAGTTCCACATATCCCTTATGTTTTTATATTTCATGCTAACATTCACCTATGCAAAAAGTGTTTCTATGTAAAAAAAAAAAAAAAAAAAAAGAAGGAATTAAGTAAAGTACCATAAATATTAGCTTCTCTTCTGGAACTTGAGCTGTGTTGTAATACTACGGGAACGCGTCCTTCTACCATCTTGAAGCAGAGTTACATGTCCAGTTCATCATGTTGTGTTTGTCAGCTAGATAGGACAAATTTGTATGTGACCAAAATTCCTTAAGCACAGAAGTGACTTCTTTTGGTCAGGTTTTCACATGCTTTAAAATCCGTTTGGATTATCTAGCGAATGGTCTGTATGCTAGGGTTAGCATAAGAGATGTGGTCTGAGTATCTGAGATGGGACAGTACATGCTGGGGATGTTCATGTAAACAAGATTCAGTGAAGTCCACATACTGATAGAATTTAGGAAGCATTAATTTGAGATTTGCTTGGTTGAAATTTATGGCGATAAATACAGTCCATTAACGTAAGACTTTCATCAACCACTCCCAGCATGCCCAGCTTCACGCACTTGAGGTTGCCCTTGTAGAATGCCAGGAGGCATTTGTAAGTAAGGGAGTACTGTATCATTGTCGCTGGCTACCACAAGAGATTGCCCTCCCCTGAATATTTCATGAACTGTCATCTGGTTTAGATTAACACATGCGTTATTTACTTGTGTTGTATTGTTTCTGCCATGTTACATACCAAGTGTTTGGTTTTCCAGCTAGTGATTTCACGTTTCTTGATTTAAGACTAGTTGCCTGCTTGTATATTTCCTGTTAACCCATGCCTGCACTTTGCTCACGAAATGAGTTTGTAGACTACTTATGAGTGAATACTGTTTTTGTTAATAAAACTAGTTACTGCACCAACTCAACAATCCATGTTTATGTAAAAATACAAGCCACCACGATGTTAGCCCATTTAGCTGAATGGTGGCTTTTGAAAATTGAGTCACGTTTCTGTAAAAATAAAAATGCTATAATCTTAATTCTGAATTTATGCCCTGAAGTTTGAAGTCAGTAAAGTAAGCCTTTGATTTTGGTTGCAACTGAAAGTGTTAGTTTCTTACTGTAATTGAATCTCCGATTTAATTTACAAACCTGATTCCAAAAAGTTGACACTGTACAAATTGTGAATAAAAACAGAATGCAATGATGTGGAAGTTTCAATATTTTATTCAGAATAAAACATAGAAACATATCACATGTTTAAACTGAGAAAATGGATAATTTTAAGGGCAACATAAGTTGATTTTAAATTTCATGGTATCAACACATTTCTAAAAATTGTTGTCCCATTCTTGTGTAATACAGGCTTCTAGTTGTTCACAAAAATTCAAAATGAGTCAATATTTGGCATAACATTTCAAAATGTCTCACTTTCAAATTTTTTTATTTTTTAGTTTTAATTCTGAATAATATTGAATATCTGAAACGTACACTTCATTGCATTCTGTTATTATTCACAATTTGTACAGTGTCCCAACTTTTCTAGAATCGGGTTTGTATTTTCTTACTTTGAAATCATTGTGCTTGTGGAACGGTTGTTGTGAAAATCAGATGCTGCTAATACTGAAAGTTTTTACTAGGAGGTCTATGTGCATGTCCTTGACCTATCTGAGACAAAGAAGGTATGGGAGTTTGCAGAGGGATTCAAAAAAAAATACAAAACTCTCAATGTATTGGTAAGTAATTTGCTTGTTTTTTCAACCCATTACAATGTTAATTACAGGAATGTAACTAACACACTATACTGAACACAACTGTTGTCTGTGATGCTGCAGATCAATAATGCAGGTTGTATGCTGACTAAGAGAGAAGTGAATACAGAAGGTTTAGAGAAAAGTTTTGCCATAAATACACTTGGTGAGTTTAATTAATTAATTCACTTGAATATAATTCAAGTAAAGTCATCTTTTTAAAAATGTTACCACAATTTCATATACAAAAATAGTGGTATTGTTTAAGTACAGCATGTTATACTCACAATCATGTCCTTCAAAACTTCAGCCATGTACATTCTCATCAAAAGCCTAGTACCACTGCTGGAAAAGAGCCCTGACCCCAGAGTGGTAAGTGTCCCGTGTAACATAGACGTGTCACTAGACTGCCATCTGTCTTTCTGACTGTAATGTCCATTTCTCAGATCACAGTAACATCTGGGGGGATGTTGGTTCAGAAACTGCGCACAGGTAATTTGCAGTCCCAGAGAGGCAGATATGATGGCACAATGGTGTATGCACAAAACAAGGTATAAAATCATTACTGAAAAATTAAACACATCATACAATTACACACACACACACACACACACACACACACACATAGAAGTGAATACCCCTCTTACATTTCTTGTAAATATTTTGCCATGAGGTACCATGCTGAACATCCATTGATGTTCCAAATGTAACACCTGCTCCCCATTCACACCTGAGACCTTGTAAAAAATGACTAGTTTCATGACTACAGGTTGGGAAATGGCTAGTTGTACCCAATTTTGACATTTTACCTTATGGGTGTACTTACTTTTGTTACCAGGGATTTAGACATTAATGAAATAAAATAATTACAAGTATTTCTGTGACATACCCACATGATGTGACACATGCATACGATGAAGTATGATATTGGTTAACTGTGTAATTTATCTTTTTTCTAGAGGCAGCAAGTGGTGATGACTGAACAGTTTGCTAAAGCACACCCCGGCATTCATTTTTCAGTAATGCATCCTGGTTGGGTGGACACAACAAGTAATTATACTCTAAGAAAATTTGAAAATGCATAAAATTTTAGCAGGATATGAAAATGTTTTTCTTCATACTATTTTTAGTGATTGCAAATGCTATGCCTGACTTCTACCGCTCAATGAAAGAGCGTTTGCGAACACCAGAACAGGGTTCTGACACGGTGCTTTGGCTTGCAGTGTCTGAGGCTGCTCTTACAAATCCTAGTGGAAGATTTTTCCAAGGTAGGTACAATACATTTTGAATGCACTATAGTGTATATAGCAGCATGTTGGTGGACCATAAAACCTTAAAAAGGAGATAAAAGGACCGCAATTCAGATTTAATTTTTTTTAATAAGTGTATAATGTATTTGAATAGTATATTATAATCAGATGGTGCTGTTACACCAAATAGTTAGAATCTACCTGTTAGGTGGAGAACTAGCATTTAAAATGTACCTGGTGTACTCAGTTTGTCCAACATTGATAAACAATCCTGTTTAGCAAAGGGTATTAAAACTACTACTTACTTATAATTTGTAAAATGACAATGACTAAACACCACATCACAAAAATAAGTCTCTGAAAGGATGATACTACAGTCCCTGACAAGTCCTTTTAATCCCAACAGATTTTATAATAGTTTCAGTGCAAAACAAAACTGTCAAAAGTATCTTATATTCACAGCTTGGTAAAGTCCATTTTAGCAAAGACTTAAGTTTTGTCGCCTTGTCATATTAGCTTCACGTGTGGCTAATAATGGATCGATTAGGTCTCAGGTGTTTATAAAAAGAACCCCAGTACACTAGACCTTTACATCAACTGCAACTAGACCTATGCAAACATGTCTAAGATTCACCCTAAGACTAGTGTTGATTAGTAAAAGGCTGAAGACCAGATCCCCTACTGATTTAGCAGGCACCTTCAATGTCTCAGCGTCAAGCACTTATTCTTCTCCTTTCGGCTGTTCCCATTAGGGGTCGCCACAGCGGATCACTCTTCTCCACACTTCCCTGTCCGCTACATCTGCCTCTTTCACCCCAACTACCT
>JAOTRA010000037.1:2009309-2024402 GCA_026260255.1 Pseudolaguvia tuberculata | reverse complement strand
AGATCCCGGCCTGGGATTTGAACCCGGGACCTTCTTGTTGTGAGGCGACTGTGCTATCCACTACGCCACCGTGCCGCCCAAAAACATCCCTAATAAATGACATTTTATATACACAAGTGTTTAGAATGAAAAAAACCACACTGACCTTTCTGGGAGCTGGTGATTAACACAGACAGGGACCGAGTTTATGAAAGGTCTACCATTCGATTCCCACCATGTTGGTTAAAATACTGTGAGTTTAAGTATCTATTCATCGAATGACACCAGATCCAAATCATCCTTTATAAAGGTGTGTGTCCGTATTACTGACCACAGACACCAGACGGAGACGTCTATCATCACTGGCGTTTGTAGTAACAGGAGGTTCAGGATAAAAGCACAGGGTTAGATTGGATGTTAATGTTCTAACAGCTTAGTGCTTTATAATATCCTCCAATCTGATGATCTTTATATGCTGGACATTATTTATTTGCAGCACAGAGAATATATTTAAACAAAGTTATTTACACCTATTTACCTCCTGTGAGGACCTTTAAAGGTTTGACTTTTTTCATTTGCATTTAGCAGACGCTCTTATCCTTATCCTTATATTTATATCTATTTTTGTACAACCAAGCAATTGTGGGTTACGGGCCTTGTTGAAGCGTGGAAGCCTGGTCTTTCTGGTATCAGTCTAACACCTTAACCACTAAGCTACCCGCTCCCCTACATTCCGTCTTCTGCAAAATCATCTCATGTCATCTGCGGTAAATGACTGTCCAACTGTATTGGAAATGTTAAATGGGTTTGTAGTCATGTGGTGGACCCCACCAACCTCAAAGTCATTAACAAGAAAAACACTTAAAAAATCATCATCCTCCTCCTTCCCTACCCTACCCTGCCCTGCCCTGCCCTTCCCTTCCCTGCTGGGTGTCCTCGGGACTGAAGAGTTTAGGGTTTTCTGGCGACAGTGTTTATATGACACACACGGCTGATGGTGTTTATTAGTTATTATTATTAACACCATTATAGTGTTACCGGATCCACCCCTGCTGGAAAAACTCTCACTCTCTCTCTCTCTCTCTGTCTTTATTTTTCTCTCTCTCTCTCTCTCTCTCTCTCTCTCTCTCTCTTTATTTCTCTCTCTCTCTCTCTTGCTGTCTTTATTTCTCTCTCTCTTTCTCTCGCTGTCTTTATTTCTCCCTCTCTCTTTCTCTCGCTGTCTTTATTTCTCTCTCTCTCTGTCTTGCTGTCTTTATTTCTCTCTCTCTCTGTCTTTATTTCTCTCTCTCTCTCTCACTGTCTTTATTTCTCTCTCTCTCTCTCTTTCTCTCGCTGTCTTTATTTCTCTCTCTCTCGCTGTCTTTATTTCTCTCTTTCTCTCTCTCTCTCGCTGTCTTTATTTCTCTCTCTCTCGCTGTCTTTATTTCTCTCTCTCTCGCTGTCTTTTTTTCTCTCTCTCTCGCTGTCTTTATTTCTCTCTCTCTCTTTCTCTCGCTGTCTTTATTTCTCTCTCTCTCTCGCTGTCTTTATTTCTCTCTTTCTCTCTCTCTCTCTCTTTCTCTCTCTCTCTCTCTCTCTCGCTGTCTTTATTTCTCTCTCTGCTCCCTTTCTGGTTCTCAGCTCCCTCCAGTTTCCTGTTGTTCAGTCAGAAGAGTTCAATCAGTCGGATGGTTTTGGGGGAACAGAGTCCGGATATGATTTTGCCGATTCACGTCTTCAGGAGTTTGCGAGCGATCAGTTTCGATCCGTTGAAACGCTTCATCTACTGGATCGACGGGAAGCAGAGCATCCGCAAAGCCCAAGACGATGGCTCTCAGGTACGTAACACGCTGACCTCTGACCTCTCATACAAGTGTTTTCTCCTCAGGTGACTCTTTTGCTCATGACTTCACACTGACATGACCCTTTGACCTTTCAGGAAGCTAAACAGCCTGTAGCTATAGTAACACTGTTTGACTGTTTAACAGTGACCCTGCTCATATGTCTCAGACATTTATGGAGGACAGTTTAGTTTTCTAATGATTAATGTTTGCACTTAAGCTATTAACAGTTGACAGAGAGCCTAGTTTCTTACAGTTACCTTAAATGAAATGTGTGTGTGTGTGTGTGTGTGTGTGTGTGTGTGTGTGTGTGTGTGTGTGTGTGTGTCAGGCGGCAACCGTGATGTCCCCAGGCCCCACACAGCCCCTTAAACAGCCTCACGATTTGAGTGTGGACCCATTTAGCCGCACTGTTTACTGGACCTGTGAAAACACCAACACCATCAATGTGCAGCGAATGGACGGCCAGAATGTGGGAGAGGTTCTGAGAGACGAGGTGGACAAACCCAGAGCCATCGTCATCAACGCTGAGAAAGGGTAAGGACATCGTCCACATTAAACACACACGGAACCTGTGTCTTACTGTACAGAACAGGAAATGACACAACAAACAGTTCATTCATTTATAAATGCATTCATCCATCTTCTTACCCGCTTAGTCCATAATTCGGGATAATGGGGTCAGAGGTACACCCTGGACAGTTCGCCAGATCATCTCATCAGTGGGAGGAAACCGGAGTACCCAGAGGAAACTCACGCAAGCGTGGGGAGAACATGCAAATTCCACACAGAAAGATCCCCAGCCTGGGAATCGGACCCGGGACCTTAGTTTTATGAGGCGACCAAGCTAATCTCTATGCTACTGCGCCGCCCAGTATTGATGATAATAATAATTAGAACATAATTAATTTCAGTGTGTGATCAGTTCAGTGATTAACACACACACACACACACACTCTAATTCGGATTTACCAATCAACCTAATGTACATGTTTTTGGACTGTGGGAGGAAACCAGAGTACCCTGAGAAATACCATGCAAGAGCAGAGAGAACATGCAAACTCTACACAGAAAGATGCCTTGTCCAGGAATCGAACCCGGGACCTTCTTGCTGTGAGGCAGCCATGCTCACACTTATTATTAATCTTTATTAATGATTAAACATTTACAAATATTAACTTATACCATGAAACGGTACTGCGTTATAGCGCCACCCTGATTAGTTTGTGCTATTGCAGGTTTTTATAGCAAATAAAAATTCAACAATAAAAATATTTATTATAATGTTGACAGATTATTTAAGAGTTACAGAAAATAGATATCAACAAGAAGAAGGTTTATGAACAAATGATATAAGGATTAGAACTTAAAAACAGTTGCGACGAGAACTATAGAAATCTAACTACATCATGTTATAGAAAGAACAGAAAAACCGCTTTGCTTTCCATTAAAACTCATTTAGTATTCTTAGAGATTAGAATGTTTATGCCATTTGCTAAAAATAAAACGTGTCTAAACACCACCAAAATTGGATCTGAACTTTTGTAGATTGTTCTGCATGTGTGCAAACATATAAACTCAAAAACCCTCCATCTGTTAGTAATTCGCTTATTTGTTCTGTGTTTTACGCCAAGTTGGGATTTTGAAGGGTATCACAGATCAGAGTGAAGGATCACAGAGACCGACGTGAGTGAGTGAATGTTTGAGATCTTCTACTCCCTCAAACGTTTCCACACACACAAGACAACTGAGGTCATTACACTGGGAATAATTCAGGATTCAGCTCAATGCGGTGGCCAGATCTTCACCAAATCAACAGTTACCTTAAAGCAGTGGCAAACTCCCTACAAATCATAGATTCCTTTAAAATCATGTTTTTATATTTTTAATTACTTCTTGTGATTGCAGTAACAGTAGCTCCGCCTCATTCTGCGTTATTAACGGCGTATTTACGTATCTTTCACAGCTACATGTACTTCACCACGCTGCAGGAGCGCTCGGCAAAGATCGAGGGTGCGTCTCTGGACGGGACGGAGCGAGAGTCTCTGTTTACGACCGGTTTGATTCGGCCTGTGGCCCTCGCTCTGGATAACAAACTGGGAAAGCTCTTCTGGGTGGACGCTGATCTGAAACGAATAGAGAGCAGCGACCTTTCCGGTGAGTGAGAGTCTACAGCACACTTCCGCATGCACTTCCTCTGTCCTCATACATGGGGTGTTCAAACAGCAAACTTCCTCATTCACTTCCTCTTTCCTAACTCAAGAGGTGTTCAAACACTGCACTTCCTCATTCACTTCCTCTTTCCTAACACAAGAGGTTTTCAAACACTGCACTTCCTCATGCACTTCCTCTGTTCTCATACATGGGGTGTTCAAACAGCAAACTTCCTCATGCACTTCCTTGATCCATGCACAGGGGGTTCTCAAACACCCACCCTTCCTCATTCACTTCCTATATACTAACACAGGGGGCACTCAAACACCCCACTTCCTCATTCACTTGCTATATCATAACACAGGGGGCGCTCAAACACCACACTTCCTTTTGCTCTTCCTCTACACACGGGGCGCTCAAACGGCATTTCCTCATGCATTTCCTCTTTCCACAAACAGGTGGCGCTCAAACAGCACTTCATCATAGTTACAGTTACAGAAGTGACAGTTCAGAGTGACGTACAAACAGTGCTTAAAGTTACATCATAGATCATTTCAATACTGATTCCAACATTCCACCAGAAACCCATTGTAACAAACACCAAAACAGTGTTGAAGAACAGTGTAAACTTTCTTGTGTTTATGTGTTGAGTGCAGGGGTTTAATTAAGAGGTTTTATCTTCAGATGACTTTTGAAGACAATCAATGACTTGAAAACGACATGTGCAGCTGCATTCTGAATCATCTGCAGTCTGCAGCCGGCGGATCGCGCTTAGATAGCAATGGCATAGCAATGGTAGGTGAACCTATTTGAGCAAATTACTTTGCCAAGTGAGTGAGTGTAGATGGAGAAAAGGAGAGGACCCAGAAATGTGCCTTGTGGGACACCAGACTCTATTTTACCTGATACGAACGGCCTTCCAAGTAGAAAGCAAATCAATGCCATGCTGTTCCATTAATACCGAGATGCACTCGAAAAATGCATTCTTGCAGTATTAGCAAATGATTTATTAGGCCAGTTGCGCTGCTGATGCTCGCCAAGTGTGTTGTCATGGTTACAGTGCACTTGTATTTTTACAATTATAGTCATTCTGTGGGCCCTTGAACTAGGATTTAAACACCAACTTGTACAATTGTACAAAAAAATGTTAAATGTGTCTGTGTGTTAGAGCGTATAAGTGTGTGTGTGTGTGTGTTAGTGTGTGCGTGTGTGTGTAACTGGTTGTAATTAGTCGATACTTGAGCTCTGTTGCATGTGACCCCGTCTTGCTCTTTTGGCACCAGACGCTTTGTTTCAGCTACATTTCCAATTGTGTGTGTGTGTGTGTGTGTGTGTGTGTGTGTGTGTGAGAGAGAGACAGAGAGAAATAATCTCTATTGAGATTGTGATCTCTCTCTCGGGCCGTCAGTCAGGAAATAACACAGACGCAGCAGAGACACCGAGATTTCCATCAGCGCTTACTTGACTACCAGCAAGTTCTTTACATTTAAATACACAAACCACCAAACCACCAAAATCACACGAGTGATAATATCCATTAAACCGTTTAATGGTAATATATCAGTATACCATCATCAGGTCCAATTCAGAGCCAGTTATTACCTGAATGCTTCTCTAATTCAAATTTTTGTGACTGCAAAGAAAAGCTGTGCTGTCGCCTCCTAGGGGTTATTATTAGTCATTACACCAGTATGTTTACAGAGTTATGCCGATATAAAAATATTTTCATATAATTCTAATGTTATTTGTCACAAATAAAAAACTAGAAAAGGTCACTATTATCTTAAATGTTGGTACACCGTTACACTCTGTTGTTACACCCGATTGGTACACCGTTACACTCTGTTGGTTACACCAATCACTGTTACAACAATCAAACACGTTTCCATTGTTTCTGTTAAAGGAGCCAATCGGATCGTCCTTCAGGACTCTAACATCCTGCAGCCGATTGGTCTGACTGTGCTCGGGGATCACCTGTACTGGATTGATAAGCAGCATCAGATGATCGAGCGTGTGGATAAGCGCAGCGGGGACAGGAGGACTCGCATTCAGGGACGGATTCAGTCTCTGACCGGAGTTCATGCGGTGGAACTGATGGAGACAGACGAGTTCTGTACGCTTCACACCACACACACACACACACACACACACACACACACATTACTTATACTGATTCAACCGTGCGTCTATAATACACACTGAGGGGATGTGATTTTCTCCTCAGCATCCCATCCCTGCTCCCGTGACAACGGAGGATGTTCACACATCTGCATTGCTAAAGGAGATGGGACGCCACGGTGCTCATGTCCCATGCATCTGGTACTGCTGCAGAACCTTCTCAGCTGTGGAGGTGCGCGCACACACACGCACACACACAGACAAATTCTGTGTTGTATGATTAAATCGTTTTTTGTTTCTGTCTCCCCTCAGACCCGCCCACATGCTCAGCGGATCATTTCACATGTGCAACAGGTGAGATTGACTGCATACCGATGACGTGGCGGTGTGATGGCATTGCTGAATGCGCCGACCACAGCGATGAGTTGAACTGCCCCATGTGCTCGGAGCAGCAGTTCCAGTGTCATGGTGGGCAGTGTGTCGATGCCAAGCTACGCTGCAACGGAGAACAGGACTGCACTGACGGATCAGATGAACTCGACTGCCACAGTATGACTGTCACATGACCACTGTTAAAACAACCACCGTCACACGGGCACCGCCACACATCCGCTGTCACACGAAATTGCTTAGTTATTAGTCTCACTGGATAAGGGCGTCTGCCAAATGCTGTAAATGCACACACATATACACACACACACCATCACACATCTGCTGTCACACGACCACCATCACACATCCAGACACACAACCACCATCACACATTCACAGTCACACAACCACTGTCACATATCCACAGTCAAATGGCCTCTAATGATTTCAGTTACTTTTTTTTGTAATGCTACATTATAATTGTGTGTGTTTTGTCCAGCCATCTGCATGCCCAACCAGTTCCGCTGTAAAAATAATAAATGCATCTCCAAGAAGCAGCAGTGTGACTCGTACCCCGACTGCTCAGATGACTCAGACGAGCTTTTTTGTGGTCAGTGATGTCACATCTCATCAGCTGTCAATCATTTTTATTGATCAACATCTGGTTTTCATCATATATTTGTTTTTCCTCAGATTTCTCTCCACCCAGCAGTGAGGAACGTCACACCAACACCATCGGCCCTGTGATCGGAATCATCCTATCCGTCTTCGTCCTGGGTGGAATTTGCTTTGTCTGTCAGCGTGTTGTGTGTCGTCGCTATAAAGGATCAAATGGCGCGTTTTCTCATGATTACATCAGCGGGACCGCCCATGTTCCCCTAAACTTTATCAGCACTAATAATACACAACACTCAAACTGTACAGGTACACACACACACACACACACACACATATACACAGACACACATACATACACACACATACACGCACACTAACTGTTACATGTATTTAAATGTTTTCATTGTAAATATCACAGACGCTCTGTGTATGTATGTGTGTGTGTGTGTGTGTGTGTGTGTGTGTGTGTGTGTAGGTATATCATGTGGGAAGTCAGTAATGAGTTCCGTCAGTCTGATGGGTAGTAGCAGCAGTGGAGCTCCTCTATACGACAGAAACCATGTTACTGGAGCTTCATCCAGCAGCTCATCCAGCACCAAAGCCACTTTTTACCCTCAGGTTCACCACATTACATTACAATCACACCACATTACAGCCACTTTTCCAACCTTCAAACAAGTGCCCAAATAACTCCCAACACCTGCCTCAATAACCTTTAACAACTGCCCCAATAACCCCCTTCAACTGCCCCGATAACTTTCAATAACTGCCACAATAACCTTCAACAACTGCCCAAATAACCCCCAACACCTGCCCCAATAACCTTCAACAACTACCCGAATAACCAGTTATTAACCCCGTTCCTTGTCAGTGTTATTGGTGGTGTGTATTGAAGGTATAAGGTGGTGGTGCTTGTGTTTTTATGGTTTGTTCGGTCCTTGTTTGTTTGTAGATTCTGAATCCTCCTCCGTCCCCAGCCACCGATCGCTCGCTCTACAACACAGAGGTGTTTTATTCCTCCAACAGTCCGTCTACCACCCGATCCTACAGGTCAGGACACCATCACACCTCCACTCATTAACTTCACTATGAGACTTTCGCACTACTTAACAGTGTGTGTTACAGATAAAGTGTTTAGTGGGATGAATGTCATAAGGCCACACCCAGAGACCATATGATTGAACCATATGAACCAATCACACGCTGGGTTAACCCTTCACAGATATATATATATTCACCCTTTCTCAACTTGTTTGCCCTGCCCACTTTTTCTAGGCCTTATGTGGTACGTGGTGGTGCCCCGCCAACCACACCCTGCAGTACGGATGTGTGTGACAGTGACTACACGCCAAGCCGCTGGAAGAGCAATAAATACTACATGGAGGTGAACTGGGACTCGGAGCCCTGCCCTCCCCCACCCACACCACGCAGTCATTACATGTCTGCTGAGGAGAGCTGCCCTCCATCACCTTCCACCGAGCGCAGCTACTTCCACCTGTGTCCACCTCCACCCTCACCCTGCACAGACTCGTCCTGACCACACACACACACACACACACACACACACACACCCTCATTCAAAGAAACATGAACCAAAAAGAC
Organism: Pseudolaguvia tuberculata; assembly: GCA_026260255.1. NCBI lineage: Eukaryota > Metazoa > Chordata > Actinopteri > Siluriformes > Sisoridae > Pseudolaguvia > Pseudolaguvia tuberculata. The sequence goes on along the minus strand of JAOTRA010000037.1, from coordinate 2,015,736 downwards.
ATTCGGGTTTTTTTCAGCTGAGATGTTGTACATATGTATAATTAAGTAAATAGTAATAATAATAATAACAATAATGATAGTAATAATGACATTGTTGCCGTTGCCGCGGCAACGCCATCCTGTCGATTGCTCTTGATGTGAATTTTTAAGAAATACAAAGCGCATGTTTGGCTAGTTCTGTTTACCAAAAGTGTGTTTGCTGCTATTGTACAGAATCCTTTAATCTGAATATGGATAAAAAGCTCCGCCTCAACACCTGTAAATAAACAAACAAATAAGTAAATAAACACTAAATCTAAAGCTTAACCGTAGCTCGGACAGGAACCTGTACTAACAGCGCTAATCGTAACCTTATTGATCTCATAACCTCGTTACAGCTTCAGGATCCCCAAAACACTCCTGAACACCTGAGAACACCTGACAGCTAACAGCTGATCAAATTATCTGTCAATCAACTCATAAGCCACGCCCCATTATCTCATCTTTAGTATTCTCCGATTAGTAATGTGAAGGAAAGTGTGAGGACTGAATTACAGGAAGCTGGGACCAGAAAACAGGAAGCCGTCTTCTCTCTGCCAATCAGAATACAAATGAAATAATCATTGAAGATAAAAGTATCTACGTATTGAGCATCCTATGTTAGATGGGGCAACCTTTTATTAGCAGCTGGTGCTTTAGCGCCCTCTAGAGAGCGTGCTGCTTTGGACCCGAGGAGAGGTTAGCTGTAGGTCAGGTTGCACCTCTTTCCTCTTTAGCTGTGAATGAATGAGTTTTGTTCCCGCGTCCCAGGTTTTTGGTTCTGATTGTGAACTGAAGTATTTGGAATAGAATCGTTTCCGGATCCTTCCACAAGCTGTGAGACTTTAAACCTGACCGAAAAGTGCTGCACTGTTCATTTACTGTTGATGGTGTCATCAATACTTCACTCATCAAACATCACCTCCTGCTTTCTATTTCTCCTTTACACACACACACACACACGTTTGTTCTATCTTTTTTTGTCTTCTGTTCTTATTTTTTTCCTTTGAAATTTTTTTTTTTTGTATTTCAGTTTTTCCTTTCATTATCCCTTTCTCTTCTCCCTTCCCCTCCCTCTGAGTCTCACTTTTTCTCTCATTAGCGCCACCTGCAGGTCTACTTTAATTTCAGAATCCTATCAGATCAAGTCTTTTTCATGGTGTGACCCTCTGTTCTATCTGTGATTTTTTTTTTCTTGTGAAATGTACTCTGTGTGTGTGTGTGTGTGTGTGTGTGTGTGTGTAGCTTCTCACTGCCACCGAGCTTCAGATCAGCAGCTAGCTTCCTGTACAGATTTTTGCCACATGTAAAGCACATTTGTGATGATTTTTCTATCAAATCCTTTTTTATATATAATAAAGGTTTTATTTTACCGAGCGTCTCAGGAAGCTGCTGGATTTTTAATTCCATTTATTTTATATTCTATTTTAGAAATTTTATTTTTATATCTGATAATAAATAGTGGAAACTACAACTAAACCAAAGAAAATAATTAAACAATAAACTGAATAAAATAAAGACAGAGAGCAGAATATAATGAATATCTATAAATAAATCAACTGATAGTTCTCTCTGGGTGGAGTTTACAGTTCTCCCTACGCTTTCGTGGGTTTTCTCCAGGTACTCCTAATTGATTTCCCAATTCTACTCGATTGGCTGATTCTAAATTGCCAAAAGAAATGTGTGTGTGGTTGTTCATATTTGTAGCCCTACAACAGACTGGTGATCTGCCCAGCGTGGGACCCCTTTCATTCTATGTGCACTGGTATAGAATCCAGAAGACGCCTGTGATTACATTTTTGTGATTAGATGAATGAATTATTGAATTAATGAATGATCATCCTACATTTCTATCAAATGTATACAGTTTTTATAAGAATCTTAAAGTATTATAACAATTATGCCTTTTTTTTTTTTTTTACATTTAAAGTATTTTGTAGACGTTCGTATCCAGAGCGACTTTCAATTGATGCATTTTGTACAACTGAGAAACACGGGGTTAAGGGCCTCGCTCAGGGGCCAACAGGGAGACTTGGTGGAACCCCAGTCTTTCTGGTATCCGTGCAACACCTTAACCACTAAGCTACCACTTCCCCCGATTGAAAACTAAAGTTTAAGATTTAATTTAGGAGTAAAAGTTATTTTATTGTTATATTTATATTGTATCTAAAACTTCGATTCTTATTCTTTTTGATTTATGACTTTAATCATAGACAAATAAATGCTGGCCGCTGATTGCTCGGCTCTTGTGTCAATCATAGTGACGTCACGCTGTTGCTAGGGCGTTGCAAAATAATCCAAGGAGAAAAACAGTCGGCTCGCGTTGACTAACGATCCCGGCCGAGTGGTTACGGAAACATCGGCGACCGACTGCACTAACCGGTGGATGGATTAGTCAGGCGACGCTGATTTACCGAGAAAGCCATGAGTTGCGCTCAAGGAGAAATCGGTGAGCCGTTTTTCCATTCTGCTCAGCAAAAACCGTTGGCTTTTAACGCGGTTCTGTTTCACTCTTTATAGGCGGTTTTGCGCGGCGATTAAAAAAAAAACCCATCAGCCAATAGCAATCCGGATTTCTTTCCTAAACTGGAATATTATTGGTTGTATCTAATGTGGGTGTGTCCCGAGTACCATTGGGAGAGGAAAAATTGTTTTAGATTAAACATATTTTTTGATGTTTTGTATTATTAACCGATTTGTACGCCATCTTTTGCTTTAATGAATTGTTTATTTATCTATTTATGTATTACATGTAAAAAATGTTTAAATTGTGTTCTGACGGACGCGCCTGTAGACCAATTAGCGTGCCGGATTCGGTTTGATTGACACCCCGGTATCTGTGCAGTGGGGGAGGGGGTTTATGACTCCGCCATCTTGGAAAGTGGCGTCTGGATGGTTATATTTTTGGCGCTTGACTAAATCTGTTGTTATTGTCGCTGTAGTGCTTTTCTGGATTATCCGTATGTTTATTTATACTTTAACATTCACTTACAATTTTATTAGTCCAGCGCTTCATGTCGGGATCTTAATCACTCTTAAAAGGTAACGTTACGCTTGTTTGTGTCTCTTACACTTTTTTGGGCTAAGCTTAGCATACTTAGCAACGCTAAATGTTTCTTTAGCTGTAGAAGCTAATGCTGGTTCAGCGGACTGGGGTGAGACTACCTACCGTCGGCGTCGGTCAGTGTGTTTAGAGCCGCGCTGAATGTGTGGCTGTGTCCAAATCCGAGTACCGCAGGCTGTACTGTGGCGCTGTGGCTGCGTTAAATACTACACTTCCTAGTGCGCATGTGTAGGGAGACGTTAACGCTTTAGGTAAAAATTGACGGCTTTCGGCAATGTTCGTCAGAGTAGCCGCTTCATTTTTAATACCATTTTTTTTGTTTTCATTTTAACATTTTTACTTTAAAATCTGCTCTAATGTTTAAAAATAAGATCTTTTAAATAATAATTATAACCACCTGCTAATGCTAACAGGCCGGTCTGTCACTAACTCTGATGTGACTGGCTATTGAAGTAGCATCGGAAGCTAATCCAAGGGCCGCGTTGTTTTAAAAATAGAATTAACACTAAATCCAGCTTAAAATTAAAACGCTGGTAAATTTTTAATAACAGGTAGGAAACGAGCAAAATGAGAAGTTAGAACGAGAAATGACAGTTAATTGAGCTAGCTAGCTGTGCTAATTGTCCTGTAGTTCAGTAACAGGAGGAACCGAAAATTAACACACAAATCCCCCAGATTTTACAGCCATCTACGCGCACACACACTTGTGTATTAATCGGTTGTGCAGCAATGTTGATCTAATTATTGTCGGAAGTAGTTTAATGAGTAAATTGTAGTTGGAAGTGAATGTGTTTGTAGTGTTTTGGCATATTTTTATCCGTTTCTGGTTGCAGTTGATTTCCTCTTCCGTTGCGTCACTGCGGCTCCGTTTACACTGCAGGGACACGCAACCGGAAGCGTATTATTGTGATTTTTTGTTTTGTTTTTGAAGAGCAGAAAGGTGGTCCGTAAACACCTAAACATTTAATTCTCTGTATAAATGTGCATTTACTACTTACTATACTAGCCCTTCCCTAGTGTGTGTGTGTGTGTGTGTGTGTGTGTGTGTGTGTGCGCGCGCGCGCGCGCGCTGCCAGACATTTAAATTTCACGCCACTTTTACAGTCAGCTGGCGCAGCCTGACACCTTGGTTTGTTTTTGGTTTTCCTTCCAGTAGGCTGGTTGCCATCCCTGGCTGCTGACCCTAATCTGGCCTTGGTTTTTATAATCTGAGTTTCCTTCTCCTAGAACAGTTGCTGCACTTGGCTAATGAACCTGATCTGCCCTGGCAATTTGTACTCCGAGTTTGCCGTTCTTCTAGATCTACTGTGGTTTAGCCTGGGGCCTTAAGCTACCCAGTTACCATGGCATGCCACAAGGAGGCACTTCTGCAGCATCAGGGGCTTTGTACCAGCAGGAAAGTATCTGGCAGCCCTAGCGCAAGACTGGGGCACTATAAACGCATACTTTAAGCCTGTGGTACATCCCCATACCATAAGACAGGGCCCTGGAAAAAAACAGATGAGAATGTTGCGCTGGTTACTGGATGTGACCTGGAGAGACATGAGAAGCAATGAAGATATCAAGAAATTCCTAGCAATTGCATCCAAATTAACATCCAAATTCAGAGAATCCAGACTAGGATGGCTTGGACATGTTCTCAGAAAAGATCATGAAGAGGTGAAAGTGGCATATGAATTACCAGTGCGGGGTAGACAAAGGTTAAGAGCGAGGTAGATGGCTGGGATAAAGACCACCGACCCTGAATTTACTGGGGAAATGATGTGTGGGCGTGGGTGGGGCTGTCCGGGTGGGTGCACAATAACTCAGACCTGAACTAAAATCTGAAACTGATCACTAAACGTGTGCGTGTGTAAATCAGACAAACACTGCAATAAAATGTATATTCATCCAGCCACTGGTAATAATCTTCAACACTCTATCTGAAATCTTACAGACACACACACACACAACACTCACACTCTTTTAGTCTGAACTACATTAGTCAGTCCCCACTGCCACACCTTTAACACACACTGTTTTTTTTAATATATATATATATATATATATATATGAGTTATCAGGAGTGGGACTTAAATCAGGACCAGTCTGCTGGTGATGATGGTGGTTAAAGAGTTACTGTTAAAAGTTTTGAAATACGAGGTGTTGCCTCCCTCTTTCTCAGTGTGTGTAATGCGTGTTCCTTTGTGTGTTACAGGTGAGTGTTGAGGTGTGTGTAGAGGTGTGTGTAGTTCTTGTCGGTTTTTTTAACCCACAGTTCCTGGAATGGGCCAGAAGTCCCATCTAGCGCCAGCATTATTTTCTTTTTAATCTGAAATTTTTTTACTTTCTGAGCTCCACCACGCTCAGGTGAGGATCCCAATGCTACACACACTCACACCTCAGACCTTTTATTCATTGCACTGACAGTTAAGTATGTGTTTGGTATCCAAGACGCACCATGTTTTGGAAGTTCGACCTGCACACAACCTCTCACATCGACACGCTTCTGGACAAAGAGGACGTCACCCTTCGAGAGGTGATGGATGAAGAGGACGTCCTGCAGGAGTGTAAAGCGCAAAACCACAAGCTGGTTGACTTCCTGATCCGACCACAGTGCATGGAGGACCTGGTGGGATTCATCACACAGGAACCTAGTGATAACGTGGAGGAGAAAATCAAATACAAGTAAGCACCCACACACAGGTAGACACATCCCTGATCTCTCTTCCCCCACACACAGCATGGGTCCCTACACCTTTTCATCTCTAACATTCTTGTGTAATTGCTTTAGGTACCCAAACATTTCCTGTGAGCTCCTCACGTCAGACGTCGGACAGATTAACGATCGGTTAGGTGAGGATGAGGGTTTACTCACGAGACTATATGGCTTTCTGCAGAACGAGCCACCGCTCAACCCTCTGCTGGCCAGTTTCTTCAGCAAAGTGCTGAGCATCCTTATCGGTAGAAAGCCAGAGCAGGTGAGCCCCACCAGTCCACAACACACGATTCAACTTCAGAGTGCAGCTGTGACTCTGCTCAGGTCTTACTGTGTACAGGAGTTAATGGATGTGTCTGTGTGTAGATTGTAGAGTTCCTGAGAAAGAGAGAAGACTTTGTGGATCTGATGATCAAGCACATAGGAACTTCAGCCATCATGGACCTGCTGCTCAGGATGCTCACCTGCATCGAACCTCAACAGCTTAGACAAGATGTTTTAAATGTGAGGCCATTCGCACCCGGTGCTCACACTGCACACACTCGCACCCGCTCCTCACCCCGCACACACTCTCACCCGTGTGTGTGTGTGTGTGTGTGTGTGTGTGTGTGTGTGTGTGTGTGTGTGTGTGTGTGTGTGTGTGTGTG
>JAOTRA010000037.1:1926422-1938881 GCA_026260255.1 Pseudolaguvia tuberculata | reverse complement strand
AGACAGTGATAGGAGAGAGGGAGGACACTGAGATGAGAGTAGGAGAGAGGGAGAGACAGTGATAGGAGAGAGGGAGGACACTGAGATGAGAGTAGGAGAGAGGGAGAGACAGTGATAGGAGAGAGGGAGGGCACTGAGAAGAGAGGATATGTATCTGTGTGATTGAATTGGTGTGTTGGAGTAATTGAGTTATGGGAGGTCCCTGCTCAGGTCCCATTGGGTGAGTATATCTGAGCCGTAATCAGATACCAGCATTTACACTAAACACGACAAAACAACCCTGCGGAGACGTACTGACAGGAAAAGCAAGGGGAAACAATGTGCCATAATCAAGACGAAATATTTTTCTTTTGCTTTAGCAAATCACCACTTTCTTCAGGAGGAGAAAGAGCAAGCGTATGAGTGTGTGTTTCCGATTAGCTACAGCATGTGGTACAGAAAAAAAAGCTTTAATCGGACTGTTAAAACTTTCACCGATTTGGGTCTCAGAACATTAAAGTAAACAAAATGAATAAATAATACACACGATTGTTGACTTTCGCTGTTGGTGTCCGTCTGATTTGACGTTATGGACCATCTTTGTTTATTCGGTGACCTTTGATTCACATTAACAGATAAAAATCTTATTGGTCAGCACATGCTAATGATTTCACTGCTCACACGAGTCATCTGTGCCAAATTGGAGGGAAAAGTCCGAATCGGGTCACATGGTAGAAGCCATGTATATACAGCCTAATGATCTGGGTCATGGCACCAAATACTCTTAAATCCTGGTCGATTCGACTCACCAAAACAATCATAGTTTCAACTACCAAAACATCTGTCTGGATCAGTTTGTCTCTACTGACCTGTCTGTCTGTTCGCATTGAGGCGTGTGCGTGTGTATCAACTCTTCTAATATTGTAAACAGGTGTTAAACAGTGATTTTATCATCTTTTTACCCGCTTATTCCTTAATATTGGGGCACTGGGTCTGTTGAAGCCTATCCGCATAGGATAAAAGGCAAGGGTACACACTGGACAAGTCACCAGTCCAACACAGGGCCCTACAAAAACAAACTAGTGCCCCCACAATCGAATGGGAAATTTAGAATGACCAATCATCATAATGTGCATGTTTTTGGACTCTGTGAGGAAACCGGAATACTCAGAGAGAATCTGGGACCTTTTTGCTGCGAGGCGACCGTATGAACCCCTATGCCACAATGTAGTGTTCTAAATTGTGCACAAAGAGTCTGGGCATTTTAGTGAGATTTGTGATTGGGGTAATAAGGTAGCTGATAGAAAGAAAGAGGGGGTTGGGCTTTGATAGTGCTTCAGATTTTTCCACAGTGTGTTTCAGATTGCGATGTATAGCAACCTCCAAAACAAAACCCCTGGTTATCAGCCCCTGCCCTTTTCACCGTGTCTCCAGACAAACAAACACAAAATCTGTGCAAAGTCATCAGCTCAAATTCTTCAGTAACCAAAAGTTCTGGAAGAAGTTCTTCCTTAAGAACATTGTGCTGCTGAGTTTCCATAAGTTCAGAGGTTTCATGTTTGCTTCACAGTTTCCACAAAACTTCAACACACACTAGTGCGAGAGCTTGAAGCAAGTAAGTAGTGCGTGTGTGTGTGTGCGCGCGCGCACGCGTATCTTCTGATGAGATTAGTCTGAAAACTCTTGCTCTCATGACTAAGATTTTCTGGCGTAGTGATCATCACTAACACACCTCCACCCCAACATCCTCACGGTAGTCTGGTAGAACTGTCGACACCTGTGAAGAGAGACAGACAGGTTAACTACATTAAAACACACCAGTGCAATTTCTCTAGCTTTAGTCTTAACACTTTCCCTCCCCAACTAATGAATGAAAGTGTGTCTCAGACACACACAGTCAGGAGTCTACGGTGAGAATGTGTTGTTCTTCTGATGTTTATGTGAATGTTTTTGGTAGCACCACCATCTGGTTACATTAACGCTTCACCATTGCATCAGCACCAAAACTATGAAGATAAAATAAACCATTATAAATCACATGACTTTCAACATCCAATAATATCTACTTATCAAATGACTAAAAATCAGAACTAAAGAAAACATCTGCAAACACCCGATTAGTGATATACAGATGTTCATCCATATTAGTTTGGATCAAAAGCACCAAACTTCTCTCTCCTCTTTCCCTGCTTCACTTTTACATCTCCATCATTCTTTTCCCTCCAGTTTCTGTTCTCTCTTTCATTTTCTTTCTCTCTCGTCTCTGCTACACGCTCAGACTTGTCCTAAAAACTGATTTAGGGTTCTCCCTTGTGTCATTTCACACATATTACAAGAGCGCACACACACACACACACACACACACACACACACACACACACACACACACTTTAAAAATCCATATGGTAATATACAGACACCTTTTTCACTCTGGTCTGCAGAGTCAGAATTCAGACTCCCGTGTGGTTGCTAATCAACGCTATTGTCCTCCCCTAATCTGGTTATTCATCGCTGTTCTGTTTCTGAGGCAATGAATCGGACTGTAATCGGATCATCCAATCTCAGTCACCGTTACAGTAAACACCAAGTTATGGTTCAGTCTACAAGAGCACAGAATACAAACACCATTCGCTACATACATATAAACAATCAAATTCAACAGTTCATTCAGGAGTCGCGTCGGGGGTCCCGATTCAGATACTGGAGTCGCGTCGGGGGGTCCCGATTCAGATACTGGAGTCGCGTCGGGGGTCCCGATTCAGATACTGGAGTCGCGTTGGGGTCCTGATTCACATTCAGGAATTGATTAGTCAGATTCAGGAGTCGGAAACGTACGACACTGATTCAGAAGTCGAATTGATATCAGATAATTTTGATCAGATTCTGTTAAAAGATATTAAGGAATTTTTGGTTAAGATCCGATTTAGCAGGCAGGACTCCAAATCCGATTCAGTGTTTGTGTGACAGGCGAGATCGTGTGTCTGGGAAATGAACACTGCTACTGCAGATATTGAAATATTAATGTGATGAAACCGGAGCACTGAACTTTGTTTGCGAGCGTGTGTGTGTGTGTGTGTGAAGAGTTCAGGTATTTATAGAGGAAAGAAAAACCCCCCCACAGTTGTTACATAATGTATGTAAGGTAGAAAAATGTCAATAATCGTGTGTGTGTGTGTATATATATATATATATATACACACACACACACATCCCTTCCACACCCTTCACATCTCTAGTGACTACACATGTTTTCTATCCCTTATGATAAATGTTCCTGCTGATGGTTTGTATGCGTGCTCACGTGTGTATACAGATTCATTCAAAGTCTAAGGCGGGAAAAGGGGCAGATGGTTCATGGTTTCAGGGTTTAACCATGTTGTGATCAATCAGCATCACTGACCTTCATGATCTAAATAAAGTGAGATTTCACTTTCTTAATAGTGAAGGAATACGACATGTTTCATCCGATTGTTTTTCAGGGCAGTAAAGATCTCAGCAGCCCCGCCCGCTGGTGGGCCCATGTCATATCCACTGCCGCCGGCCTACATCAAGTGGAAGGTAAAAGTTCAAGTAAAAATTGTGACATGCTGATGTTGGATTTGTGCTTCTTGGGCTGCAGTGTGTGTTCGATTGTGAAAGAAAAGGATTTCAATCAATATGGGGTGAAAGTCAAAACCTCGCCCGAGTCGTTACAGACGGAAAAACAGGATTAGGATTTTATTAGCTGGAAAACTCAGCAGTTCCTGATGTCCTAAACACCATCATACACACAAACCATTCGTTATCATAATCATCATCATCATCATCATCATTATTATAGGTTCATATGTCTAGCAGCTTCTGGGGCTGCCAAAATACATTTAATGGGTGGGTTTCTGCCCAGGGGCCAAAAAGCTTTTCAGAAAACGGTGAAAAACCCCCCCACCACACCTAATCACCGACACATGGTTACTAACCTTGTCCGTAAAGAGTGAGGGGGCAGTAATCAAGGATGGGTGCAGACGGGCTTTTCTCTCGTGTGCGTTTCTGCACCGAGTAGCTGATTAAAGTGTTAATGAAATCACTACCACTTTACGCTACACCTTTACACCATCTATAACTATCATTACATATAAATCATACTGTATAAATCACACGCACACACACACGGACTTCATTTATTCATCCAATTCTGATTTGCTTATATATTTGGCTTCCTTACAGGACTGTGTTAATAAATGATTAGTTCTTAGAAAACCGATACAATCATAGTAAAGTTTATATCTCACAAACTTAATAAAACCAATCAAGTATTAAATTCCATTTATCCCATCGAACAGAGATTTTTATAGACCCGTGTGTAGGAGCAGAGTCACAATACAATGGACTCATGTCTTTATTTCTAATATATACAAATTAAATATTTCCAGACGCCTACAATAACACTTTCATTGTCTGATCCTACAGAGCTGATTGGCTGCCAAGACAAAACTACAACAATGAAAATTTTCCACTGGAAAGATTGGACGTTTGCATTGATTTTGCCTGCAATGTGCTTGCATAAATAATCAAATCCATGTTCCGATCCAAAATAAAGAATTTATTTTATCAATATAAATTAGAGTCCAAGCCCCAGGCTGCAGGAAATGTTCGGCACCTCTGCCCTCGTTTTCATTCATTCTTTATTAATATACTAATTACTGGTGCCGTTTTAGCATCAGCGCTAGCGCGCACACACTGTTCACATCAGTGTAACTAAAGAGGAAAGTAATTGTGCTGATTTAGCACTGGGACCATAAGCCACCGACTTCATTGCACATTTCAGATCAATGCTTAAGTGGATCACTAGCTCACTAAGCAGAACAGAACGATTGATCCTTTGTAGGAGGTATTGGAAATCCCGTCTGAGTCTTGAGGAATGATCATGCCTTTTTTCTTTCTCAGCCGTTTCAAACAGGTTCCACGTCTCAGTAAACAATCAATCAGAAGAGGAGGCTGACTTTAGCTTCACGGTGGTTTGATGAACCTTTACCTTGACAGACTGACACCGGTTTAACCTCTTTGAACGTTTTAACAGTGCAAGTCTAAACGTTAGACATCCAGAAGAATGGGAGAAACAATGGGACCCTCAGAAGAAGTTGCTGATTTGATGTTATTGCTGAAATATTTATACTTGGTGTCAGCATTACTTAAATACAACCAGAACTTCATTTAGAATGATTTATGGTCCTGGCATGGAAGTGACTGCACTTAGAAACATTAGCTCCTGCTGCTGAGTTGCAAAATAGCCATCGTTTACACAACGTTTACACAACCCTCCAGTGCATAACGAGATACGGAAGTCTGTAGGAAACAAAAGCAGAATTCTAATACACTAATCCCAAACTCGTTTTCGAAATCATCAGCAGCAGAGAGATTCCAATCACCAGTCCGATACTGGACTTCCACCCTTTTCAGTCAGTAGACAAATAGGTTTATTTTATAACTACAAAAGTTTTTCAACTTTAACTCCTTCATAACAGCACACTGTGGGCAGGAGGGGGTGGGGTGGGAGAATGATGGTGGTGCAACTAGTTTATTAGTGCATTAACTGTTGCACATTGGCATTTGTGTCCTTGATTAAAAGCCCCAGCAACTAACACCAATCTTCTGCGCTCAATTTCCTCCAACACAAACAATCCCCTCTGATTTTTCCTCCTAATGCTAATTGGAAGAAAATGCCAGGAGCCCTGGGATAGACACCAGGCTCACAGTGACCATGTGTAGGATAAACACTGACCAAGCTAAACCAGTAGATATGTAAATTCACGTTAGCAGTAGAGCCAGTGATTAAATTACTAAAAGCAGAAATTAAAGATTGGTAAAGTTCAATTTAATCATTGTGATTTCCAACATCAGACCTTTGAGCAAAGCTCCTGACCAACAACTGCTCTGCTGTAAACACCTGATGATTGGAAGCAGATAAGAGTACCTGTGCAAATTAATCCACCTACATCAGTTGACTCGTGTTGCACAGCAGGCGCCTAATACACACCTGCCTCCCAACATAAGCCAAGGTTAACCAATCACCGCATATCAAAAGCCCGGCCATAAAATCCGCTTGTCCCGTTAGATTGATTTGTCCATACCAGGGCAAAACCCTCTAGCAACATTAAGAGCTTTATAGTAAATCACTAACAAATTAAAATACACTATCTTCTGATCTGTAAGCTGTGATAAAGAGCAAAAGTATAAGCCACCACTTGCATGTGGAAAGCGAGTTGGATAAGCGAATTAAGATGGAACTATATATTAAAAAAAGCAACATTAAATCTCACTTGAATCTGGTTGTTTAGTCTTGTATGGGTGGGCAGTCTCGGTCCTGGAGGATCGTGGTATCCTGCTGTGGTAGTTTATTGGGTAGTTTATTATTAGCTTCGACTCTAATCAAACTCACAAGAACCAACTAAAATCTTGGTTGATTTTACTTTACTTCAGACTTACAGGTAAGTTTGTTAACCGCTGCAGGACACCAGCCCTTCAGGACCGACTGCCTACCCCTGACATGTCCTGTAATATTCTTTAAAATACACAGGCATTAATAAATGTGCATTAATTTCCATAAATGCATTAAAAGCTCTGTAAAGGACATTTTAAAGGACGACTAACCTGATTAGATTGAATTCTGCTAAGCAGGCAGGTGCTTCCAGGTGCTGACAAAAGCAGTAGGAATCAGTGAGTAAGGCACTGTTGTGATGCTGTTCCAGCTGTCTGATGTTGGATCATAGCAGTCCAGTGTCTTGCACCGTTGTGTCCCAAAGTAGCCTCCAACAACATAAAGTTTGTTTCCAGAGGCTACGGCATGGCAGCTCATCCTTTTAGAGGTCATGTCACCGACACGCATCCACTGGTTTGCTTCACAGTCGAATCGGTAAGCGGATGCAGCTGTAAACTCAGTGTCTCCTCCCATGATGAAAATTTGGCTGCCCAGCACGGCAGCTGCTGTATACCGCCACGGTTGAGGACATTCAGCAGCTATGGCCCAACGGTTCTCCAGGGGATCATAACACTGGACTTTGGAAGCTTTGTCCCTGTGGATGGTCGTTCCCCCAAAAACAAACAGTTTTAGCTTAGCGCTGACCACCGCAGCATTACTGACACCATCTCTGAGTGGCGCCATCATGGTCCATTTGTTGGTTAAAGGATCATAACGTTCTACTTGTTTCAGCGATACCGAAGGGGAAGCAGGAAAAACGCCGGCTATTGCGGTATGACCTCCGACTACATAAAGGCTATTTTCCAGTTCTGCTGATCCATGGCCAAAACGTGCAATTAACATAGGCGCACCTTTAGACCATTCCTCATGAACCGTATCGTATATCCAAACGTCTTTTGACACTCCATTTTCGGAGCCTCTTCCTCCAGTTACATAGACCTTGCACCCAATGGCGCATGCGCTAAATTCCTTTCTCGGACTAGGCAAGTCTGCCTTTGGTATGATTTCTTTTGCTTTATGATCCACTTGGTAGATTTTATCACACATAAAGGTCTGGCCTCCAAGAATGAGCAGTGTATGTCCAGCTTTGCGTGGCCTTGCACAGGGACTGGTGACTATGCAATCGTTCTGCAGAATCTTTTTCTTGCATTGAATGGCCTCTTCAACAATCTGTTGATTCCGCTTATCAAATATGACCAGTTCCTCACAAGCCACAGCCTCAATCAGGCACTCAGAGGGCAAAAGTGCAAGACGGATACCCCGAAGTAGTTCAGGCAAGTGGTCCCTACGACCCTCTAGATCGTACCTGATCCAGCGCATTACCGCATTGAACACAATCTGCTCATCTTCGATCTCCAGCTCATCACTGAGTATAAGGTCTAAAAGTTTGTCTTTAGATAGTCCATAAAAGTCCTCAGTGTCCCCAACAGCTTCAAAATGAACCAGGCACATCCGCCACGAGAGTTCATACAATCGTTTACACTGATGAGCATCAGAAAGAAGCATCATACCCAGGCAATTAGACGAGTGAAGGTTTTTTTCAAGAAACTCTGCAGCAGCATCACGGATATCATGGAACTGCAGCATATCTCCAGCTTCAAGAAGAGATTCCGCATTCTCCTCATTAATAATGACTCGTGATGAATAAGCATAGTCCAGAAGTAACTCTAAAACCTCTGGATGCACACTGTCACGGAAGTTGACATCGGTGTCCAGACTTTCACGGAGGCCGCCACTGAACATGGCTTCAAAGTATCGACTGCAAGCTGCTAAAACGGCTCGATGGCAAGGAAAGGAACGATCTCCAGCCCATAAGGTGACGTCTGTGAACATACACTGTTTGCGCAGAGTGTTAAGGTGAGTCAGGACGCTGTCAGGATGTGAGGGCTTGTGGAACAGAGAGATGTTCATGGAGCCTGTACTTGTCCTTGACTTGCGATTTTCATGGACAAGGACTGACATGTTTTCAGGTACCTCCAGGGAATCAGCTTGGACTAAAGTAAACAAGAAAAGAAACAGGTCAGTTTGGTTTCGGAGATTCTCAAGATTAAGTTTAATGCAATTAGAGGTGAGAAATAAATATATGAATACATCATTTGCCTCCACAACAGGCTCAGGGATTTTATATAGATAGGGAATATTTGTCCACCCCAAAAGGGTTGCCATGTCAACGCCAAAGCAAAAACAAAAGTAAAAAAGTAAAATTAAAGACGGGTCATGCATGCTGCTAGCAAAGGTATGCTATTAGCAAAGGTTCTTAAACTTTGAGCTATAGCTTACAGTATATGAGGAGCATCACAGAGATGGTGGTACCAATTAATGACAGTACAATAAAAATAATCATTTTATAACTGTCAGTATGGCGTCAAGGATAACCAGCGTCTCAGTCTCTTTAGACGTTATGGGGCAAACCATAAATTAAAAGCTTTATTCAGAGCCCATCATTTAGGTTACATTTACTGAGACTATTACGTTTAAGAGCAGAGGTTTTGTCTCTTGCTCTTAAATCCATTTAGCTATAAAAATAAAAAGAAAAGATTGCTGCTCCCAGGACAACGAGCTTTAACACCAAGATATCAATACTAAACATCTGAACAAGTCCAATCATTAACATAATGCATCTTAATTAATCCTTGCACAGTTTGACAACCTTCCTTGTTTAGGTTACAGCAAGGTATCAACTCTGTTAAACTGAATAAAGGGCATTAATGGTGCTGATGATACACACGTCCAGGCATGTTCAATCACTGAACTGAAGATCCAGACTGAAAATGATAGAAACTAGAAAAACCATTTAAAAAAAAAAAAGTACTGCTCTGGTTCTGTACCAGTCTTGATGCAGATTCTCTCAGAAGTTTAGCTCAAAGCCAAAAGGTTCCAACTGAATTAGTCTTGAATACCTGAATTAGTTACTGGCCATCGTAAGCTATACTTCACAGACACGACATAAATAAACGACTTTTCCTTTTTAGATGCTGTGCCTCTTGTGAAAACTTCAACACCCGATTTGAAGTCAGAGCAAAAGTCAGGGCAGGAATAACTTCCTGTCTCAAGAAGGAAGTAGCAAGTTACAGTCCACACACTAACGGGTTAAATAGTGCCTAGTCCTGCCCCTCTTCCTTTCAGTCATCTCTTCAAAGCAAAGTTGGATTTCCTGTACACTGAAAAGAACCAAGTCCATTTTAAATTCTAAGCATGTAATCTTTCTCCTGGATCCAAAACCAGTTAGTAGTTCACATCAGTACTGAGACAACCGAACACAAACAACCTGGGAATGTGTGTGTTTTTACAAGGGTTGTAATAGTGCAGGCCATGCACAAGGACATCAGGCACCGCAGGACATGCAGGAGGAAGTGCATGGGGGAAGAAATAAGGGGTAAAAGTGATGGAAAGGATCAAATTTCAAACACTTACAGCGACAAAATCTGCTGACCCAAGAACATGCACTGACCGAGAAGATCTGCGGAGGCGTCTGCATCTGTCCTGAGACACGGCAAATCCTTTACACAGAAAACACACCGGAGGTGTGTGTGTGTGAGAGAGAGAGAGAGAGAGAGAGAGTCAGTCAGTGCCCCTCCCTCCCTACAGCAAGGTTGAGGAAGTGTGATCCCTCGGTTTTTTTGGGTCAATGACACTATTCTTTTTGTTGGTGGTGGTAGTTCTCCTCTGAATTACTTCTTTTAAGAGAAAAAAAAAATACAAACCTATCAGCTGTGATTGTTTCTTCACGGTCTTATTTAAACCAGGACAAAGACCATAAGCGTGTGATAAAAGCAATAGAAGAATCCACACCAGGAAAGGTGTGGGGAAACAGTCTGAGGTCCAAAAATCTCTACACTATAGCAAGTGAGAGAGACGGTATGTGTAAATATCCCGGATGGTTCTGTTATTCCGCCTGGATTCACATACAATGAACACTTTACTATCCCATGATGGATGGATGGAGAGAGAGAGAGAGAGAGAGAGAGAGAGAGAGAGAGAGAGAGAGAGAGAGAGAGAGAGAGAAACAAGACAGACGACGGGTCATATTCCAAATGGTGGCAACCAATGAAACAGCTGTTCACAAGACATTCAGGATAAAACCATTGTCTATTGTTGGGTCAAGCTCCCAAAACATGGATGTTATTGAGAAATGGTAGCGTGTTGTCAGAAAAGTTTGAACACAGACACCGGATTCTTTAATCAGGACCTTTTGGTCATTAGCACAATTAAGATAAATGGGTGGGGGAAAAAACCTGGATAATGGCGGTTGTCACTCACGTTGAATTGATCTCACTTTCTGGCAGCAAAATTGACCTTTGCATCAAAACTGTGAAACCACTGTAGACTATTCATTTATTTATTCATTCGTTCATTCATTCATTCTCTTACCCGCTTATTCCAAAATTCGGGGTCATGGGGGGTTTGCTGGAGCATATAGGGAGAGAGGCAGGACAGGTTGCCAGTCCGTCGCAGGGCACACAAAAACTACACACATTCACTCCTATTGGCAATTTAGAAACACCAAAATCAACCTAACGTACATGTTTTTGGACTGGTAGAGGAAACCGGAGCACACAGAGGAAACCTACGCAGTGAGAAGACTTTTCTGCACAGAAAGATAATCGACCAGGGAATTGAACCAAGGACTGGCGCCTGCTAATATATGCAAATTTAACGACAGTCTGAGGCACTTTAGCTCGTGATGTAAGCATCAACTTGCATGGGATGGGATTAGAACAGGAAGCATTGGACGGTCAGTGTGAAATCAGATTATTAAAAAAACAAAATAATAAAAATTAGGGATTCGCACAAACTTCAAAATGGCCTAAATAAACTCTTTCCCCCCCCCCAATGGAAAACGATTGGCAAGCACTGGTGTAAACGACTTCCTGAAGTACCAGATTTATCTGACTTAAAAAGCGCCGGAGACTCCCATGTGACAGAGCGGTTACCATAGAAACGTTACAGTACCAAAGCAAGTGTAATCTGTACAAGCCTGCGCTTCTCTCAGAGCTTTCCATCCTGGATAATTAATCAATATCTGGCAACAAATCAGAGAGCAGATTCAGGAGAGGAAGTCCAGGGCAGTGGATACAAGAAAAGAAGTAATTCAACCATGTTAAGGAAGTTCCTTTGAAGTTCATTCCATCTCCCATGACAACCAACGAAGAAAACGACACCAAAGATACCGAACCGACGGCTGTGATCGAGTGACACCGGTCTTGGGTGAAGAATAAAACTTGGTTCTTGTGCGTGTTTCTGTTTCTCTCTCTCTCTCTCTCACTCTCTCTCTCAGCACTGACTGATTCTCTTCAGCAGACTTTCACTCTCAGCGTTAGTATTCCAAACGCGGCAGGAAAACCAGCGACAGGTTTTTTCCCCGCGGGGTTTACGATGTCTTATGGCATAAAGCCTGTCGAAACTACTTCTGTTAGCTAGAGGGGAAGTCGGTTAAAGAAAACCAACAAACAAAAGACAGAGCTACATGACTGATGGGGATCTGGAGCTGTTGTTAAACATGTAATAATCACCACCCGGAACATTTAGAATCCTGCTACTGCTTCCTTTCTATTTGTTCAATAAAACTGGAGACTCATTTCATAAACTTCGATGTGAACAACCGTTTGCCACGGAAACAATACTGTATGGGAGTTTTCAAATCTCCAGCACCTTGTCTCGTCCCTGCATCAGTCAGTGAGAGTTTATGGAACAGAATAAACTGTTTAAACTAAACTTGTGTATTTAGTGTCATTCTCTGTGTGTGTGTGTGCGCGCATTATTCACCTATGGCACTTGCAGTAGTTTCTCAAGAGTGTAAGCGCACTGGGGTGCGAGGCAGA
This sequence comes from Pseudolaguvia tuberculata, assembly GCA_026260255.1. NCBI lineage: Eukaryota > Metazoa > Chordata > Actinopteri > Siluriformes > Sisoridae > Pseudolaguvia > Pseudolaguvia tuberculata. The sequence goes on along the minus strand of JAOTRA010000037.1, from coordinate 1,926,626 downwards.
AGAATGAGCATGAAGCTTCACACACACACACGCACACACACACGCACACACACACGCACACACACACGCACACACACCCACACACACACACCCACACACACACACCCACACACACACACCCACACAGACACACCCACACAGACACACCCACACAGACACACCCACACAGACACACCCACACAGACACACCCACACAGACACACC
>JAOTRA010000037.1:1870632-1886319 GCA_026260255.1 Pseudolaguvia tuberculata | reverse complement strand
GGACATCCATGACATACACACATGATTGACTTACATTTTACAGTATTTAATGGGTTACAGGCCTTACTTAGGCCCAAATTAGTGGTATTGGGAAACGAACTTATAGTTTTCCAGCTATTCTAGTTAGTAATTCACACCCCACCAGTTTATAAATGGTCATATACAATAAAAAAACCTCAAAGGCAACAGAAAGATTAATTGTTATTAATGTTAATATAAATAAATTGGGTGGTAATAAGAACTATCAGCTATAACATGGTTATAGAGTCTGATTAAAAGGATGTTTTCCTTTAGTCATTGAATATATTAATATATTATGTTTATACTTTTTCACACAGATTCAAGGAACTCAAGTTCAAGACACTATGGAGCTCCTGTGGATTGTTCTTGTCCTTTCTGATATTATTTACTTGGCAAATAGTGCTCGAGGTGAGTAAAAACTTAAAGACATTTAAATACCAAGGCGGGTTTTTTTCTTAAGGTTCTTACATATATGTATAAATAAATGCTCAGGTGGTAGTGTATTCTTATGTATTCTTTCCACTTTATTTTAATTACAAAAATTCGAAAGGTGAGAAATGTTTACTGCGTAGAATTGGAAGGAATATTTATTTATTCATACATACATACAGCTACCCACAGATTGCCAGCGTCTGAATTATTTTCATAATGATTACTCAGTCATACTTCACACTCATCTATATAACATACATGGATTTGGACTGTGGGAGGAAACCGGAGTAAACCCACGCAGAGAAAAAGAGAGAGAGAGAGAGAGAGAGAGAGAGAGACAGCATACAAACCAGACACAGAAAGGCACCTTGCTTCCCTCAAAAATTGTTAAATAAATATATATAAAGCTGGAATCGAACCCGGGTCTCTGAAGCACAATGGGCCATTCACAATTTTTTTACATAAGATTCATGTCTTAATGTTTATCATTTTTGTCTCTTTTTCATAAAAAGCTCATTCTTTTCTACGTCTGCGGTTTCACTGCATTGAAATTCTACTATGCAGGTTTCCTTGAACTTTTCTGTGGAGTTCAAGACCAGGTTTGAAGTTGTGAGGCCTTCAAAGGTCTTTACTGGCTTTGCTTCCTAGAATGCGATCCTCTCATGTTAGATAGTCTCCGGCCTCTCTTTCTCCCTTTTTTTACTCTTGCCTGGAACAAGCCGTCGTTTCCATTCAGTGGTGTCTGAATGCAGGCCTTGGCTGCAGATGGAGAGATAGCACAGCTCAGTGACTCCACTCCATGAGGGCTATAGGTGAAGCGTGAGCAGCTCTCTCTCTCTCTCTCTCTCTCTCTCTCTCTCTCTTTGCCCTTAGTATACGTCTCAGACTCGACAGCCTGTTGGCGAGATTGCAAAAGAAGCCATGGTTAAGGGGGGGGGTGAGATGGAGAGAGAGGCCAGAGAAAAGGAGCGGAAAGAGAGTGCAATCGCGAGAATCCGAGTAGCTCACATCTGCGTCCCAGAACAATGTGGCATTCAGTGTCACTGAGGTGCAGGCTTCATTGAGACGTGTCTCCTAAAGTAAACAAAAATGTCACAAGTGATGCGATTAGATTAAGCAGGTTGTGTTTGTATACCACACGTTCCAGACAGATAGTCTTATAAATCAGCAGTGACTTGGTGCCTCGATCGTATCCGAGGCACATACCTGTGGGTGCGTTTGATATATCACACTTGATATGGAGCAGGAAAAAGAGCTAAACAGGACAAAGTCTGTGTGTTGATCATTTAAAGCCCAGGAAATGGTGGTCATGTTACTATAGTAGTAACTGGATGTTGTTCTAATCTGGGTTTAGGATATTTCCACACTGCCGAACGATGGATGGAGATTATTTTATAGGTATGGTTTGATGAAAAAAAGGATTTATAAGGCTAATAAATAGTTTACAGAATTAAATAAATAATTTAGCTTCTATACCCACTTATTCCCTGGAGCCTATCCCAGCTTTCTGAAAGCAGAGCGAAAAACAGGAGAGGTACCAACCTAGGAGATCAACCTAACATACCTGTGGGAGGAAACAAGAGTGATCCCACACAATGACAAGGAAAACATACAAACTCCACGAGAATCGTACCCGGGACCTTCTTGCTGTAAGGCAACAATGCTAAGCTGATTGACAGATGACCAGCCTTTGTTTACACAAATTTTGTGTATAAGTGTTAATGCCCTGATTAAGTTATCAGACTGGAAAGTTGTAGCCTTGTTTCCCAGCACCATTAAGTTATCATTGCTGGTGTTCCCCCTGAGCAAGACCCTTAACCCTTAATTGCTCAGTTGTATAAATGCAAATGCAAGTTGGTCTGGCATCTACCAAATACAAGAAATGCCATCGCCTGGATCCTCTGTGTTTAAATTAAGAGGTTTAGTCACATAATGTGTGTCAATATTAGTTTCTCCACAGTATTATAATGTGATGATAACATGAGCTATACATGTTCTTCAATCTTTCCACGCATCACTATTGACAAGAAGGTTGTCAGTTCAAATCCTGGTTTGAACTGATACACATAACTAGCTCTCCATATGGTATGTGCCGCTTCAGTCCTGTGGTTTGGTTACTTACAAACTTTCTCTCCTCCAAAAAAAGTGGTTGTTAAAGTGATATAATGAGGCACGTAGAGCTATTTGGACAGTTAAACCTATTACAGCAAAATAAGGGGGGGGGGGTGGAACAGACTAATGGTTGCAGAGTGAAAATAAAAAGTGTGTATCGTCAGATGTTGTTGCCAAGATTTTGATTTGATTGAACAGACGATGCACATCAATTCAGTTGACTAACATTTTCCGTTTACTTGTGCGGTTCGCTTTCGGCTTCCGTAAAGGCTCACGGAAAAAGGTCCGCTCACACAATACTCGGAGCATCAAGGATTTGCTGGTCTTTCTAGCGTGAGTTCGATTGTGTGCACAGTGTGCATCCAAATCCCAACTGAGGCACATTTTGGCCAAACATCCAAGCGGCATGTTTAAATGTCCCAGATGGAATTTGAGCAATTTGTTCACACAGCAATAAACCAAAGAAACGTTAAGAGGCAGTTTGTCAGAGAGAACTTTAGAAATGTTTGTTTATTCTAAATTTTTAATTAATCTGAGCTTGCTCAGGCTGTGAGATATGCAATATTGCCAAAAGTTGGTGGTCACCTGACCATCATATCCATATGTGGTTCCTGTTGCTACAAATCAAGTGGCCCACAGTTAGTCTAGAATATCTTTGTATGTTGCAGCATTACATTATTCCTTCACTGGAACTCAGAGACTCCAACACTGTTCCAGCAAGACAATGAACCTAAGCACAAAACCCCTGACCTACATTATCACATGCTGGGCTATGATTAGAGTGAAAAAAAACATTGTTTGACCCAAAATCCTGATCTTACCACCACTGAACCCATTAAGATGAACTGACAATCAGGTGACCACAAACATTTGGAAATATATTGTGTAAATAGTTGTTTGAATTCTATCCTAAAATCTGTAGTCTTTATGTAGTATTTTAATTCCCTTCTAACATAAAAGGGCAGAGGTGAGAAAGCATGTTCGAAGGCGCCAGTTGTTTGTTTACACTGATCTCGGCCACCCTGGGAGCCAGTATTTTTAAGGAAATACAAATCACAGGCTTAGCAGAGCACTCAATCAAACAAATGAACCTTCTGTCATGTAAAGTATACTTTACCGGATGACTAAGAATAAAATTACAATGATGAATAAATAAATAGAATAGGAAAAAAACTTAATTTGCCAATGACCTCCTATTTTCAAACTCTAGTGCTTTTAATTCCGCTTCCTCTCCCCCTTTCTCTCTTCTCCTCGACTGTTTATCACCAGTGAAAAGCCAGGGGGGGGGAGTTCATTTAAGCATGTTTAAGAAACTTGGTGTCACAGTTGGCAGCCCTCGTTTATCTTCCAAGCTTTATGTTAAGGTTTTAGGTTTGTCAAAACAACATAATCCAGAAAGTCGACTATTAATGGTTGGGGCTTGACATTTTTCACTCCTGCTCTGATGCAGTAGTGACTCGTCTCAGTCTGTTAACGTTATAATCTGGAGAACTTTACAGGCTGGGTAGATTTGTCATAATTTGTGGTAAGTTCACAACGTCACTAGTACAATTGTAACTGAAAGTGTAGCCTGGAGTTAAGTGCATGTTTTTATTTTAAGAAAGTGTTAATAGATGTAATGTGTTGCTCTTCCCAGTCTTGAACATTAAGCAGTATGGAGATCACAGTTGTATAATGTAAATGAGCAAGCGAAAGTAGAGCCTGTCAACATCCCCCTGGACTAACTAAAGAAAAAAAAAAACAGGAAGGCAATAGGAAGAAGACCTGTTGTTTAAATGCAGCTAATAAAGGAGTTATAGAGAAGCCAAATGCTGTTTACATAAGAACTACCTTTGTGGCACCTACTCTCATTAGCAATAGATTGCAAGATGGCCATTCTTCAATAATAATGAAACATTAACAGTTGGAAATCTCGCTTGGAAAACTAAAACCACTACAGACGAACCAGATAATATAATGAAGTTTGGGAAATCGTTTGAATTAAACGTTGCTTTAGGCCATGTGAATCGTTGGCTTTGAGTCTGGGTACAAGGGATAGCAGAAGGGACATATTGTGGCTCTTTTGATGGTACATGGAGGTCCATCGAGTCTCAGGTCCTTTGAACAGATGATGGCTTCCTCCGCTTTTGCCTTGTCGCTTTGTGAAGGCATGATACTGGTACCGGATCATGTTGCTCTGTTAAGTGGGGAGTGAGGAGCGGGGGTTTTCTTGAACGAAAGACAGACCACTCTATAGAAGGGAAGCCTGGGCGCTGGTGTTCTAAAAAAGTCTATAGCATGGTAAGAATGCAGTTCGCAGAGTGTCCTGCGAAGTGTAGCTTCCCATTTCTATTTATTTCTCTATTTATTAAACAAATTAAAGTATAATCTTTACTTAAAACAGGAGTTGTCCATGTCTGTCCTGGAGGGTCAGTGTAGATAAACTCTGCAGTACAAGTTGGACACCCGTGACATAAAACAACAGTAGCCTGTAAAGAAAAGGCTACAATAAACTATTTTATAGCCTACAAGAATGATTTACATTAGAATATTAATTGAAGGGAGTTGGTAGCACAGTAATTAAGGGGTTGGACTGCTAACCAGAACCAGCACCCCCAAGTTAACACTGTTAATGAAAGTGAAGACTAGTTTATTACCATTTTGTTCTGCCGATTGGAGGACACAGGGGAAGCTTGGAACTTTTACCTATATCCAGAGCCTGGAATGGCAGAAAAACTTAAATCCAATTAATCCACAAATTGCAGTCCCCACCTGACACAATGGGACTATTGCAGATGCACACATTGCGATTGTAGAAGTAAATATCCTGCAGCCCTAGTGACAATTAATCAGGAAATGGGAGTCATGACGAAAACAGTTTTTATAGGATTTTAAGCTTTGAACACTGAAAAAGTTGAAGTCACAGATTCTTTGCAAGTTCTTTGGAAATTTCAAAACAAGTAGACTGTTTATTTCCTCTATGGTCCTTTCAGGAAAACAGTGTCTATGTTGAAATTTAAGTACAGGTACAGTTTGTTTTCTTGAATTTGTATAAGAGATATGGACTTTATTATTTTCATCCTCCATTTAGATCAAACCTTTTCCACACACAGTTGTAGAGCATTTGAGCTGCCGAGAATCATTCAACAATTTCTCAGCTCTCACTCACAAAGGTTTCTGGCCCTCCCTTTGTATGCTCTCTCCCAGAGTACAGCAATGGCCATTAAGCTCTGACATGTCAATGGCTCATTGTTGTGGCCTGGTGGTCTGTGTTTGGCCAGTCCTTTGCAAAAGAGGTCAAAAGTCACAGCAGGCAACCAGAGAGTGGGCCAGGTTAGGTCACATGCTTGACCTTTCACCAGAGGTCTTACAATAACATGTCGGATCTCCCCTGGTGTACGCCCGTGCGCTCTGGATTTTAATAAATATCGACGTTTTCCTTTCTTTCTTCCTTCCTTCCTTCCTTCTGCCATTCTCTGCATCTTTCACACCCTGTCCTCCCACCCCTGCTTTTCCAGCTGTTCTTTTGGGTGCGATACAAATGAGATGTTGAAAAGGCATCGTCCAACTGGAGACAGCTTTTCTTGTTTTCCTTAGGATTTGGCATGTCAGTTTGTGTCAGGGCCTGCTCTCTTCCAGCAGCTGTGTATATGTCACATGTTGCCGGAGTTCTCAAAAGCAAGAGAGAGAGAGAAAAAGAGAATGAGAGAAAGAGAGAGAGAATGCCATGCTAGACTCAAACAAAACAAGGCTCATGCATGATTGATGGCTTTTACCTCTTATGCTCGCTTCAGTCTTAATGCACTTCCTGTCAACACATAGTCATCCACAAAAGCTTTTTTTTTTGAAGAAGAAGAATAAAAATCTTTGAAAAATGTATCAGGGTCTTTAAATTCACATCAGTTAAAACAAAATGGCATTTATAAAAAGTTCGCAAGTAAGGAAAGTAAGACAAGAGAATAATCAGTCATTGTTTTTTCCCCTAGTATCTCTTCCAAACAGGGGATTTAGATTAGACAGAATTTGGGCTTTCAACCAAATGACTTCCAGGCCTCGGGTAAGATGTCTACAGCAACTCTGTCCAACATTACAAGCACTTTGACACCTTTGCAACTGACCATCGGTGAAACCAAGTCAATTTATTATATGATAATTGTATTTTTGAATCTATGTAACAGAGCCACAAACACATCTGTGTGTTACTGTCATGTAGGTTCAGGTTTCAGATATTAAAAATCTTAAATCGATATTAAAAAGAAAAAGATTTTTGCACTCATCTTCTATACTCGCTTATTCCATAATGCGGGGTCACTGGGGTCTGCTGGAGCCTATTCCATCTCTCTGAAAGGGTGGAGGGGTACACCTGGAAAGGCCAGTTTATCACAGGGCCATACACACACACACACACACACACACACACAGACACACACACAAACTTACACTCACTCCTGTGAGCAATTTAAAATGAGTAATCAACCTAAGAGTCCAATGTTTTTGGACTGTGGAAGGAAACCAGAGAACCCAGAGTAATCTCAACATAAACACGGGGAAAACATGCAAAATCCACACAGGGGATTGAACCCAGGACCTTCTTGCTGTAAGGCAAGAGTGCTAACTACTAAGATTCGCCCTGTATTTTCATTTCATTTTCTTAAAATCTTCTACAAATACACAACACGTGCCAGAGGAAGTCAATAAAGTCCAACTTCCTGATTGTGTACTTTCGTATTAACACAGCTAGAAAATATTTAATTAATGGTATAATTATTGCATTTCAACGATTTTCCGTCTGCATCATTGTTCGCTCTGTGAAGTATGTCACACCTGGTACCTCTTTACTTCTTTTTTTTGGCATTCTTTCTTCCAGCTGAGTCTTCCAAACTTGTACTCTTCTTTAAGCAGGGTTCTAGCAGCTAGATTATCCTATCATCATGGTTCTAATACCAACAGATTACAGACAGTCTTGTCTATTCATATCTGAACGCATTTCCCTTTTGAGATGTCAATTTAATACCAATTTAATAAATGTAAAAATGGTTTCTATTTTTTATTTTCTCTTCTTATTCGAAGGCTACTATAAAGTGTATACAACAAATATCATGCCAAATTCTAGCTGTTATAAAACATTTTTTGACAGCTGTTATATGTCAGTTATATATATATTGGTATATTAGTTTTTGAGAACTATAGGATCCATACAGAATACAGTAATGCTGATTGGGTTAAATCATCTGGACAAGATTTCCACTGCTACACAAAACAAAGGATTGAAACACTTTTCGCACACCAGGTGTTTTTTTTTCCTGCATTCTTGCATGTATGCATGTGTTAATTGCGCCTGGCCACCTGTTTGTAATTGTTTTAATGGTCTTTTTGTTGTAATCCCTTTCTGTTTATTTAATAGCTCTGAACCAGGCTCATTTATTTATTTATTTATTCATTTATTTATTTATTTATTTATTTTTACTCAAACCTTGGCCATCAGTGGCTTCTCTGTTTTTTTTTTTTGTTTTTTTTCATCTGTCGTCCCATTGAAAAGCATAGCCAGCTGTTGAGGTCATAGCCCAGCAGTTGGAATGTGTAAAGTGTGTGAGAGTTGTGGGAGTGGCTCGGGCCCCCGAGAATCCGACGTGATGGCAAGCATGAGTATAAGAGCCGCATACTTCTGGCACTGGATCAGCTTTACCAGTCCACAAGCATGGAGCTTATAGTTTGGCCATGGGAAACACACCACACAAATGGTATCCAAAAAAATCTTGTAGTCCCCTCTCTCTCTTTCTCTCTCTCTCTCTCTCTCTCTCTCTCTCTCTCTCTCTCTCTCTCGTCCATGCACTGTGCCTCTATCTCTGCCTCTGTCTATCAATTCTCTCTATTCTCCATTGCCGGGAAAGAAAATTCTGGAATGAATGCTTGCACCTGTGGGAGTCCTCATCTGCTGCTGGCTGTAGTATGTCTTTCATCCGCATGAAAGTTCTGGCCCGAGATGAGATGAGCTTTCTGCTAACACGTGCCTGTGTCAATTATGCAACCGAAAATTCGTTGCATACTGAAGCACAACTATTGACCTGTGCTACATATTTTTTTCTTTCCTGCAAATTCCAAATAAGTAAATTTGATTAAAAACAACGATTTCTGTAATTAGGACAGTTAGTGGGGGCTCAAATTGGTGCAGGGTTCTGGACCAGGAAGACCTGGTTTTAAGTCTCAACACTGCCAGCCTGAGTTGTTGATCAGAAAACCTAGAAGACCTGGGCTCAAACCCACCACCGCCAACAAGACCTTTAACCCTTCCTGTTCTAGGGTCGCTCTATTATTACACTGCGCTCTGACTCCCAACTTAATAAAATATGCGAAGAAAGAATTTCACTGTGCCGTGAGATAAAAACACAAATAAAGGACAACTACAAACAAGATTTTGCCCTCATATAGGAAGATGCATAGATATTATGTAGATTAAAACATCTAATAATAAATGGATTCTCTTTTCAGTGTAATCAAAATATGATTTGTGGCCCAGTTCTATCTCTCTTCCTAGGTCACTTCTAAATATAACACAGCTTAGGCATTTTTTTTCCTGGCTCACTTGCTGGGTCATGATCATTATACTTTGAAAGGAAAGAAAGGCAAGCCATGATGGTTTGGAGAGAAGGAAGAGTGAAAGAGTGACCCATTTGGAGTGACGGCTGCAGAAAGGGTAATAACTGTAAAGGCAGACAAAAGATCTGTGCAGCGCAAAAGGGGCAACATTCAGCATGTACTGACAGGTACAAGTGCTATGACGACTGATTCATTAGAAACAATCTTCCAGGATTGTTGGCCACGTGAGTGCCACGACTTTCAATGGACACTTTGTAGGGTTTGGCCTCAACTCTCGGGTCAGGGTATTCTTCTTTTGTGGCGCCGCAATGAATACAAGTAGAAACTGGGAAATGGGAGCCAGCCGGGTAGCTCTTATGGAAGTGCTAAATTTGTAAATTTATCCCGGAATCTCATATACACAGGGCCTCTTAAGGAAAACCTTAGAGCTGTGAATGAATCTTTTTTGGCGAAAATAATCATTATTTTACTGTTTTACCATTTTCATTTCTAAATAATATGTTCAAGAGTGCTTTGAAAACACATATACAAGGCTGCACCTGGCACTTATCCCAAGTGTCAAAACATCATTGCTCCAGCCACAGCTGCCGCAATGTTCTCCAACCTTCCCCATGACCAGGCTAACAGCTTTCTTTACACTTTTAAGACTGTATGACCAAACGCCCCAGTCAAAATTATACCCCAGTGTTAGATGTCAGATTGTTTCCACCAGTCAACACAGCACAGCACAACGTGTCATTGGCCTTTAGCATTCGTCTGTGGAACAGGTTGATGAAACCTTTTCTGACAGAGACCTGTGCAGAGCAAATTGGGTTAGTCACGGCTAAGGCACGGCATGGAATGTGGGAGGCTAAAAGAGCAAAGGAGTAAAGGATAAAGAGAAAAGATCCCCGGAAAGAGACCGCTGAAGGCTCTATGTGCAGCAGGAAGTCGCTTTCTGCAGTCTAGCCCGAGGTAGCATTGAAAACTAAGGCTAATTGTATTGGATTAAGTTGTCAGGTCAAGAGTGGTTGGCTGATGTTAAGAGCCAACATGTTTCTAAAAGAGGCGTTAAAGTCATTGGGGCATGCAATGCACCAGCTTCACCTTTAAACAACATTAAAACAAGGCAGTTTTTTAGATTGCAGAAAAAATTTATTAAATTAATGGGCTTGTTATTTAAATTAGCAGTGAATCAGGATGACAGTGGTTTTTATTTTCACTCTTATTAACTCTTATTAAATACTCAATTACAATTTTCACACCAATGTAACAAAATGAGGAAAACACAATGTTTTGGAGAGCCAAGAAAAAATGTTGGGAAAACCAATTGAGAAATTATTTAAGAGAAAAGTGTCCATCACAGGGCCACACATAGACGAACAACCACACACTCACACAGACTCAATTTATATTTACCAAATGTCCATGGAAACCGGAGTACCCGGAGAAAACCCATGGGAAGAACATGCAAATGTTACACAGAAAGACCCTTTGTCCGGGAATCGAACCCTGGACCTTCTTGCTCTTGCACAGGCGACTGTGCTAACCACTACATCACCGCACTGCCCGCACAATAATGATTTTATCAGTTTAGAAATATTATTAAAAGATTGTAATTATAATTTAACACATTTTTATTATTATTATTTATTATAATTATATTATTATATTATTTTATGGTTAGGGCTTTGAAATATAACGATAACAGATAACGTATCAAAAATGATCATGATACTTTTTTAATGATCTTCTTCTTCTTTGTCCTTCGGCTGCTCCCGTTCGGGGTCGCCACAGCGGATCCATGGTCCGCACTTTTTTAATGATACTGTATTGATATTCTAACCTGTAATATCGAAACATATATAAATAATTTTTTTAAACTGATGAATATTCAAAAGCAATACTCGCTGTGAAGGTAAGGTGCAAAGTGACTGTGGTCTTATTTATTTTTTACATTTTTTTTTGGTTTTCAACCTTCAGAAATACTATTCCTGAGTCCTTCAGTCTTACTAAATGTACCTTCGTACCTTCTCCAGCCTTAAAGAAACAAACTGTTGTTTATCCCAAGGTTGTTACTTACGCCCAGATAAAGTGGGGCCGTGTAAGTAGGTGTCGTCTGTGTCTTCCACTTAACCCATGTTTATTTTCCTTGTGGGCAAATGCAGGTTACCAAATAATCAAATATTGACAGCTGATTACAAGAGTGAGCTATTGCAGGTGCTGGCCACCTATCATGTTAAGCTGGATAAAGGCAATGTAGAAGTGTGAGCAGTCGAATACACACCAGTTTTTATCAACACACAGGAGGCAGCTGCTGTTAACCATTAGCTCTAGTGATATGACTCTGAATTCGACATAGCCAGTCTGTTTGTTCTTTGTCTTGATTAAGTTTTCATATTGTTATTTATCTCTCTCTCTCTCTCTCTCTCTCTCTCTCTCTCTCTCTCTCTCTCTCTCTCGCTCTCTCTCTCTTTCTCTTTCTGGTGTACTCATTTTGAAATTTGACCGCACCAGCACATAGCATCTACTCTTAGCGTTTCTTTTTCCATTAGCACATAACATCCACTTAAAGATTTTTTTTTTTCAGCCCCTTCATACTCTTGTCATCGCTGCCGTTTTTCGCAATAATCCTGCAATAATCCTAATCCTCACCTTGACCTTTGTCCTAACCTTAAGCCTTAAATTAAAACTTTTGCAACTGCACCCAAAATGACTTTGCTACAGGAGACCCTCCTCCTTTTTCCCAAGCAAATACCCCCCGCCCCTTTAAATTTAATGATATTATGGCTCTTGGTATTTCTTTCATTTTGTGTTTCTAGTATTGCTGCACTGGGAGCTTCCTCACCTCACCTGGGTTCGATATTTCTGGGTTATTATTACAGCTGCTGAAGGTGAATCAGTGAGACTCGCATGTTTTTGGCCATCCAGGGGATCATGGGTAAAGTTAGCTAATGCAATGCAATCTTTGTCCTTAATGCTCAACACTTACTTTTATTTCTTTATACAACTGCGATTAGGAGTTTAGGGGGTTGCTTATGGGCCCAAACGGTGGTAGGGTGAAAATTGAACCCCAAGTTTCAAACTTGCCAATCCAACACACATCTCACTGCCTCATGATACACTACATTCAAATATGTATTGCAATATATTAAACAAAAAAATGCAAGAGAAACAAATGAAAATACATTGCTGGAGGTGCCCTTAATTTTTTTAATGATTTAATGATAATTGTTTATCATTAAACATTTTAAAACAATTTGCATCTGTATTAAAGGTTAAAATATATTGACATGTGAATGTTTATATACAAAGTCTGTAATTTGTATTAAAAGTAATTTTGGTTGTAAATGGTTACGTCTTTGTAAAGATGGTCAGAAAGCGTGTGTGTGTGTGTGTGTGTGTGTTTTATATACTCATGCTTCACATTCCGTGCCTGTGTAAGCTGTTTGTCTTAGCAGCCGAGTGGAATTAGCCTCCCGACTGCCAAAGGGTTCACTTGCATGCATGTTTTACTGACTTAATATATCTGCGTGATATAAAGCTGTTTTCTTTGGTGGTTTGTACGTACAGCCTGGACAAAGATCCTTTGTCTATTTTCTTTCTCACTTGTACAAACCAGAAATAGAACATAGATGATTGTACACCAGGCAGCATGGCGGCTTAGTGGCTAGCACCATTGCCCTAAATCAAGAAGACCCGGGTTTGATTTCGGGTACCTTTCTGCATGGAGTTTGAATGTTTCCTCTTTATGCTTCTGTGGGGTTTACTTTGGGTTTGCTAGTTTCCTACCACAATATTCATACACAGGGTTCCAAAAGACCCTAGTGACCCAGAATTCGGGAATAAACAGGTATAGAAGATGAATGAATGAAAATGATTGTAAACCCGTTCAGGCTAAAACACCAAAATGTGTACAAGCCTGTGTCAAAATCTTTCTCCTTGCGGTGACTATCAGGGAGTCTCACGATGTTGCTTTGTTAAAACATAATAACACTGAATATGGATTGAGTATAGATAGGAGTAGTAATTTTTTTCAACCTTTTTATTTAATTCCAATACATCTGGGTAATTTTCTTTCAAGTCCAAATTTTCATCCAATGAGTTCCCATAAAAAATCTTTATAACCTTTGCAAACATGTTGTCTATTAAATCCTTCTCCTCGTTTTGGCTTGTCAGCTAAAAAATGCCTTTGAATATATTTTTGATTGTTTTTCAGGACTGTTTTACAGATTTTACTACAACATTTTTTTTATAATTCAAAGTCATACCGAAAAAGACAGGTGCAGTGCAGGGTTAATTTGGAAAGACAGACAATCCTTTGTTTCCAGTGAACCCGTGGCTAGTATAGAAGCTAGTAGAAAAGTTTATGTCTTTTAGAATACAGGAAGTCTGGACTATGTCAGGGTGGTAGCTTTAATCATCGCAGGACTAGTCTGTCATTTTCCCGACATGTTCTTCTACACTTTTTTCCTTTGCTGGATGTTTCCATTTCAAAGATTATATACGGTTAATTTCTAATCAGTTATATTATATCATCAGACACTAATTTGGATCACATATAGTGCAACTGGGAAGTAATCACGGCACTTTCTCCACAGAAAAAACATTATTCTTTTTTTAAATTCTACAAACAATATCTAGACAAAGACAAGAGGATAAATTTGGGGTTTTTTGCATCCTGTTTCCATTGATTGTTCTTAAGGTGTTTCTACAACTTGATTGAAGTCCACTTGTAGAAAATTCAGTTTATGAGACATGATTTGGAAAGGCGATGGTGGCTTAAATGGTAAACATGCTGAGTTGTTGATCTGAAGACTAGAAGGACCTAGGGATGGGATATGTGAAGAAAGAAAAGTACACATAAGTTCACTGTAAGTACACATAAGTACCTGTGAGATTTAGATTATATAAAGTTCCACAATTAACAGAGCACAAACTAATTTATGAAGTTCAAGGAATGGTTTTAGAACCTCTGAGACAGGAATGTATTGAGCCACACATCTGTGAAGGAAGGAGTATCTCCATCATTGAAGATCCAAATGAGCTCAGTGGCCTACTCCATCTGTAAATATAAAAAGTTTGAAACCACCAGGATTATTGTAGTGCATTCAGGGAGGTGACCAAGAACAAATAGTGTCTTTGACAGAACTCCAGGATTTCCATGTGGAGAAAAGAGAACCTTTGAAAACCAATTCTGCAGCACTCGATCAATCAGGCTTTTATGCTAGAGTATCCAGACAGAAGTCAATTCTTAGTAAAAGACACAAGAAGAACTTTCAGATTATGAGAAACCAAATTCTCTGGTCTGATAAAACAATGACTTTGGTCCAACTGGCAAGCGTCTATAGGATACCAGGCGGCGCTCATCTTCTAGCCATTACTATACCTACAATAACAAGATTTTTGTAAGTTGTAGATTAAAAATTTAGGTTACAAGCTTCAGATATCACACCACTATTTGGTGTTGCCTCAGTAAACGCTGTAACATCTTCCCAGCATCTCATGTTTCCTCGATAGCTAGTCAGACATGTAAATGGTCTACATTACTTAATACTTAACAAAACCAGTTTATTGCACTGAATAATATTATTAATAAATAACTCATAATGTGTTATATCAATATATTAGTATTAGGTTATGTGTTATCTTGGTTTCCTTGCATGATAATTAAACATGAATTCTTTTATTTTGTCTTCGTCACATTTGATTCTATCCGAAAACTGATTGCGGTTCAGGGTCCTGACCAGGTGACCTTTAACCTGTCTAAAATACAATAATCAGGTTTAGAAATAGTTGCCTTGTTTTTCCTTTTTCCTTTTCTGTTGATTAAGATGATGCAATCCTGAGTGTTTGTCTGTTTTTGGAAGCAGAATATGTGACTTAACACCTTCCTTCAGGCATGTATGAGGTATTGTTTGGCTTTGCCTCTCTACTGACCCCTTGGTAGGTGTTGAATTAGTGCTAATTAAAGTAAAGAAATATGGTCTAGAATAAGCGAGAGTCAGAGTTAAATCATGTTAATCGCATGTTAACGTAATGGAATCTGGCTCGGTCCTACAGTCATTAGAATCCTAACAAATGCAATCGCATTTTTTAAAGTTGTATTTCAGACATTCCCCTGCCCCTCAGCAAAAAAAGCTCCAGGAACTTTAAAAGCTTTACAGAATTTGCTGACTGGCTTGCGTGGCAACTTGATCTGTTCAGCGCCCAACACCCTATTGGCTTCTGGTACTGAGATTCCCAGAACAGTGTGTGTGTGTGTGTGTGTGTGTGTGTGTGTTTGTGTGTGTGTCTCGGAGGAGTAGTGGCAGAGAGAGCCACGAGCCAAACCACACTTTTCCCACCACTTGAGCTCCTTTAAAAAGGTCTAACAATGCTTTCTGTACAAAATCTGAGTACATTTTATAGTCTCCATTTCCAGTAATGGAGTTATCAAGTTATAGACGGGTGGTCCCTGTGCTAGATAGTGTCAGTTATAGACGGGTGATCCCTGTGCTTGTTAGTGTCAGTTATAGACATGTGGTCCCTGCGCTAGTTAGTGTCAATTATAGACGGGTGGTCCCT
>JAOTRA010000037.1:1849915-1867206 GCA_026260255.1 Pseudolaguvia tuberculata | reverse complement strand
CACACACACACACACACACACACACACACACACACACACACACACACACACACACACACACACACACAGAGACAGAGTGCAGCTTGATACATAAACCTTATTTGTTTATGCCCCCATAGACTCATTGATTTGCTTGATTTACTCTGGCACCATAAAACTTCTTTATCCTTTCATGCACTCCTGATATTTGTGTCTCACATTCCAAGGAGAGAAGAAAATACTAAGAGCCATTGGTAGCTCTAGACAGCTGTACACTGGTTTGTCCATTAATCCTCGCTCTTCTGGGACCAAAGACAGAATAAGAGAGAGAATTGAGAGCAGCTTGTGAAAGTGTGAGGCCTTTTTTGTTTTCATCTGCGCACCTCTGATCTGTGAAACACGCCACGCTGTCAGCCCCTGGGCCCCAGTACGGAGGAGAAGCCTTGGGTCTGACCCATAGGCCGTTCCCGAACAGAAGGCCGGGAGCAAAACACTTGTAAATCTTGCTGAAGAGTAGGCGTCCAGCCTTCCAGAGTGAATGAGAATTCAATCTGGGTGAACGGCGCACCAGGAAGGTTTACTTGAGGTTTGTGTCTGATGAGAAAGCCATTTGGTGGAGTGAAAGAGAGACGAGGAGAGGAGCTTTACATCAGTGTTGTTTTTGGGGGTTTTTTGCCCGTAACTAATTTCTTTTTCACACTTGTGCCATTTGTCAAAATGTCAGCTACCCGCTTCCTCCTGTGAGAAACAGTAGTGTGGTCAGTTACGCATGTTAACTTTAGCGGGGGCCTCGTTCACCTTGCTGTGTCTCCTAGGCTCTGTTTAAACTGTTAACACTAGACATGAGTTGAAACGATTGTGAATGCTAGAATCAATAAATTATTTGTTTAACAGTCCAGTTTATGAAATTCCCACAAACGTATTGTGTTGACAGTGTTTTGGCCTTGGGTTTGAACACTATTCTAGATTATTTTTATTTTAAAACTGCATACTTTTAATCAGAGGCAATTTAAATACTGATTCAGGGTTACAGGGTCTGCTGGAGCCTGTCCCCGCTCTCTAAAGGATTAAAAAGAAGAGGGGTACACTGGGTACACCCTGGACAGGTCTCCAGTCCATCACACCCCCACACGCACACTCACTCTTATGGCCAATTTAGAATCGGCAACCAACCAAACATACATGAGTTTATTTTTTGTTCTTTTTGACTGAAACCAGAGAAGCCGGAGTAAAAACTAAGGAAACACAGGGAGAATGTCAAAACTCCACACAGATAGACCGGAATCAAATCTGGGTTTTTCTTGCTGTGAGGCAACAGTGTTTTTTTGCTATAATTAATTATTACTAAATAAAAGTCTCGCCCATATTGATCAAAAATAAACCCGGGTTTTCCTTTCGAAGTGTTTAATGTTTCAAATAAAGTAAGACATTATCCTTGTGTAAACAACTGCTAAGGGTGACTCCCTCCCACCTTAAGAACCATGACTATAGACAGTATTTACATGTTTTGACCTTTAACCACAAAGAAGCCACCGACTAAAGAGTGTGCAAACAGAACTGCCTCCGTAGAGCGGCAAGCCAAAGAGACATGGCCGGCTGACAAGGGACTGCGGTTACAATTTCCCTGCAGACATAAACAGTGACACTATCAATTTCCTGCCTTGAGTCTCTTAATAGGGAGTAAGCAAGGCTGTGTGTAGGCCAAAGGAAACCTCTTGCACTGAGCCGAGCCAAGGCTACTTAAAAACTAAGCCTAGCACAACACTGTACGCCAGTCTGTGTCTAAGGCTGGATGTAAAGCATGCGAAGATGAAAACAGACAAGGATTTTACAGAGCTAGTTCAGGATATTTACGTTAACCGCATGACTGACAGTCTCATGTTGCATCCATTGCTCAACTCATTGGGATTTAAATATAGGTAGTTTAGGGCAAAAAAAAATCAGTGTGTTAGATCTACTACTAGATCAGGGGCTTGCTAATAGTTCACAGCCACCGACACCCATAAGAAGCCTACTTAGCAGTTTACACCAGGAAGACGTATCATATCAGTCAGTTTGTATGTTATACTATGATTTGAATCAGCTAAACTACAAACTTTCTAAAATCCAGATGTTTATGAGATACCGCCCGGTGGCAGTTAGCACTCAACTTGAAATCTATTCCTAGGTCCCCCGCGTGTGTCAGAGAAGGTGGTTCACAGACAGACGGTACGGATCGGACGCACCATGAAGCTTCAGTGTCCCGTCGAAGGTGACCCACCTCCCCTTATCATGTGGAGCAAAGATGGCCGCAATATTCACAGTGGATGGCTACGTTTCCGGGTCACACATCAGGCTCTGCGAATAAAAGAGGTGGAGGCTGAGGATGCTGGCACATTTAACTGTAAAGCCACCAACGGCTTTGGCAGCGTCAACATCAACTACACCCTCATCGTGATTGGTGAGTCTTTTTTAATTTAAGAAAAAATATAGTTAAATATAGTTTATTTGTAAGACAAACGCAAGAAGGGCAGGGTTTGATTCATGGCCAGAGGTCTTCCTGTGTAGAGCTGTTCTCCATGTGCTTGCGTAAGATTACTCTTGGTACTCCTGTTTCCTCCTGCAATCCAAAAACATGTATGTTATATTGTTGGTAATTGTTAATTGCTCATAGGACTGAATGTAAGTGTGTATGTATGGTCCTGTGATGAACTGGTGACCTGTCCAGGGTGTACTCCTCCTACCTTTCGCCCTTTACGATAGTTGGGATAGCCTTCAGCAGACCCCACGCCCACATACAGAAATATAGGATGAATGAATGCAAACTAGTTTCTCATCAGCACGTCCATCACGTGGATTGTTTCAGCCAATTAGTGAAATATCTTTCTGTAATCATTACAGACATGACATCTACTGAATATTTTTGTAGAATGGCACATGACTAAACTGGCGGCCTGCCCAATTAATAAAAGCCTTAATTCAAGCTGGTTTTGGTGTACAGAAGCAGGGAAGTCTTGTGATCACATTAGCCTTCTCTCAGAACTCTCGAGCATGTTGAGCCTGATCCCTGTTGAGAGATTTCACAACACAGCCTGAAACACTTTTCATTTTCGGTCTTTAACAAAACAATCAGGAGAAAAAAAACAAAGGATACAGTCAGTAGTATAGAAACAGGACTACGGTTCAAGGGGTGATCTGTGTTAGCTCCTGGACAGAATATAATATTCCTAATTTGAGGGCGGAAAACGAAAGCAGTGCCAAGTCTAACTAGAGATCCTCATTGCAGGGCCTCCATCAGGGTCAGTTTTCTATTAGCCATTCTGAGTTAATTATCTTTTATTTTGTTCTTGGTTAAGCTTTGGGTAATGGAAGACAAAAGGGGGTTGAAACTGTGGCTATTGAGCAGATCAGAGTTACTGAATGTTGCGCTTGTATTGCGGCGTACAGTAGATGATTAGCAATCTTTCGCTATTCTCAGCGGTAATATGTAATACAGTGAACCCCCCTCCTCTTTAAATTAACTCTCTGGCCCGTCTTCTTCTGCAGCTAACAAAATGTATTTTAAATGGCACATTTCCAATTTTAGAACATTTTAGAATAAGGTAAAGACTGAGAATATGCATAAAACTCTTGTACAAAGCGGCTTGCAAGGGATGAAGCTTCTAATCCCCCCCAGGAGCCCCTAATGGATCAGAGGGCAGCTGCCACAATGACTTCAGCTGAGCAGCTGCACCCGCTGTGCTTGGGCGCCCAAGTTGCGCCTGGACGGCTTTGATGCACCGTTATTGTCTCTGCCATGCTGGTTAGTCAGGGCCATTGGACCCCATCTTGTTTCACAATGTCTTTTTCGCACTATTTTGTGAGTGTGTGTGTAGATGGGTGGGAGGTATGGAGAAGGATGGATTATCTTTTTATAGGCACCAAATTTCATATAATGATATAATAGTATGTGACAGTTTTGACCTTGTATGCATATTTAGCTACAGTAACACACTAGTTAGTAGCCACAAAGAAATACAATTACAAGTGTGTGTATATATGTATAGGTAAACGATGTATAGGTAAACGATTCATGCATTGGTGGAATTTTGCGGCCTGAGCGTAACGTGACAGTTTACAGCATATAAATCCCTGAAAATCCTGGTCAAGAGTTTCGTTTAATGTTTTCACCAAACATTCAAATCTTCATCTGTGGTAGCCTTAAAGTAGGTGTTACTCGATACCATGTTTTCATATCCAATATCTTTCAATATTAATAACTTTCAAATCATGCCCTTCTACTCACTTACTGTGGTTGAAACTAGGGTACTGCAAGTACTACAATGCCACCTTTTGCCTAAAAATAGTTACAGTTACAGTTCAGCATTTGGCAGACGCTCTTATCCAGAGCGACTTACATTTAGTCTCTTTTTTACAACTGAGCAATTGTGGGTTAAGGGCCTTGCTCAAGGGCCCACAGGGGTTGCTTGGTAGAGGCGGTAATCGAACCCCGGTCTTTCTGGTATTAGTCCAGAACCTTAACCACTAGGCTACCATTTCCTAAAAAGTGTGCAATAATTGTGGTTGGATCACGGTTAGTTAAAATATTTGCCATCATATGATTATTTAATAATTGTGAGAGCCTTACTTTAATGTACCTTGATTGTGATTTTGGGAGTCGTAAAATAAATATGCCCAATGACATTGGATACTAGTCTTTTCAACGACCACTTTTTTGTTTTGAGCTACCACTTTGAACTACCTCTATTATGGTATCGGATTATACTTTCCTTATACTTATCCAATCCAGTCATTTTGGCCAGTATTAGACATGTACTGAGTATCTGATCAGCACAGCCCTTTCTCGAACTTTGACCTTTAGAGGTGCAGTCTTGTTCACAACGATTATAAAGTTTGGCAGTTTGAGACACTAGCGATTTCCTGCCAGCTCAGATCAGTCTGGCTGTTCTCCCCTGAGCCCTCTCATCAATGTAGAGTTCATGTGCACAGAACCGACTCGCCTGTGCAGAAAATTCTGCCGTTTTTAAAAACGCTTAAATAATGATAATTGGCCAAAGATCCTGAAATCCTTCACACTATTTGACACTAATCATATTCAGCATATTCAATCTTCATTATTTACAGAAAAAACGCTTCTTATTCAACTCATGAACCTTTCTTAAAACTTTCTAATGATATTTTGGGAATATTTTTGGGGATATTTTATTTATTGAGAAAACAAAGAGATGAAATGAGGGAGATAAAGAGAGAGAGCTGTATATTTGTAAATTTATTTCAGTGACAGCCATATAATATATTTTGAGACTGATTGAAAAGGGGGCGTTTACCTGTTTACCCAGCAACGGCCAACGTAGGCTATTATCATCCAATTAAAATAATGGACATGGAATGGATTAACGGAGATCGGATCCATGTAACACGTATTTATTGACTCCTGGACTGAACACAAAATGAAACTAAAACACGGGAAAACTTAAACTGAACTTTACTCAGGGGTTACTCAGGAGCGATGGGGCAAAACACGGGGTTACTCAGGAGCGAAGGGGCAAAACACGGGGTTACTCAGGAGCAAAGGGACAAATAACAAACAAGAACAAACATTATCAACAGCACTTCGTGATCGTTAATTATCCGTACACCGGCGCGCTGGCAACCAAATCCAGGACAACGACGCAAAATGAGGGGGAGGGGCTATGTCTGATTCCTACAGCCAACCGCAGCCCTGAACTGGACATGAGCAGTTTAAAACCAATGGATGGATTAAAACAAGTGATAATATTTAATTTTATCAGAAGAGCCGAATTCTGCCACACATGGCTCGTGAACCATAGGTTCCCGACTTCTGTTATAGTATATATATATATGTTTTTAGTTTGGTTGTTATATCAATCTAGATTTATTATAAGGATTTGGGCAACATTTCAGGAGCCGCTCTCAGCAATCCAGCTAATTCCACAGGCTCCGCAAACATTCTTACAAACGTACAATAATATTGTTCCACAATGACACATTCGCCTTGGCGGTCACGGACAGTGTACGTTTGATTGCACACACGTAAGGCATTTAAAAGTAAAGTGCTGCCACATTTTCAACTATTGAACCATAATCAGGTAATAAACCATGAACGTGGCAGTGGAAGTCGATCCATGTCTTTCTGTGGGTCTGTGGGTGGTCTGACTAATTAGTTCAGACCGCACCTGAACCTCCAGCGTTTTTTCTTTTGATATTTCCGTACGTTCTCACTCACAAAAAGAGCATCGACGCCTTTTTCAAATTACCACCCACCCGTCTTTACTTGCTTCTAAACTACTATTTCATTCGCATAAATATTTCTTTTTTCTCTCTCTATTATTATTCACCACACAAAAGCTCCTCTGTTTGCATCCGTGCTGAAGTCAGTCCCAGTGTTAGTCAGAGACACTCGTAATATTAGTAACAGGATGAATATTGAAGCGATCCTTTATTTTTGTCCCTCAATTCTGTGATCATTTTCCATTTGTATTATTTGGGAAGTTTGTTTGTTTTAGCGTTTACCTCATTCCTCACTGCTTTTCGAACCAGTGCAACCTTTAGAACCAGGGATACAGACATCTACAATCTTGCTTAGGTCGCTAACAGAGCTTGGGCCAGTCCTGCAATCATCACCAGTTTGCAAAGTATAGTTGGCCTGTCTACATACCATGCATTTGGTTTCATTTTGTCTTTTTGATGATGATCTGTGAATTTTGAATCACCAATCAACCTAACTGTGGACTGTGAGCAAGCACGGGGAGAACATGCAAATCCTGACAGAAAGACAACCGGTCCAGAAAGTGAACAGTCTTAGAGTAAACTTAAACAAAACAAACTGTTTTCAAAGTTATGGGACTGTTTGTGTCGTCAACCCTGTGTTTTATAGCTTAGTGATCAGATGTCCCAGGGAGGACTGGAGGCCAGTGTTGATAGGACTCATTAGTAGCTTTGCTCTTTTTCAAACCAGATGGGAAAGACATTAGCATCTAGCCGTCAGTAACAGTGTCAGCTCTGGGAACCACTCGTTCCTGTTATAGGTCCGAACCGTACACCGCTCCTTGTCCTCCAAGCCTGATCTGTTTCTTTTTCCATTCTCTTCCCCCTCACACACTCGATCATGTTATCCACATTTGATGACAGATTTATTTTTCTCCCCCACACCCAGTTTGTTTACTGCTCCCCGTGTCAGCAATTTATATATTTTTATAGTTTGGTTGTTCAGGCTAACTGGTGATAAGGTTAAAGTTATAATGTATGGACCAGAAACTGCATCACTAGATAAACTAATACGGGAATAGGTAGCCTTAAGAGGGGCCATTGGAGAGCCAGGGAGTATATGATATGATCTGAGAAAAGACTTTTACAGTAATGGTTCATGCTGCTTTTGTTGGTTCTTGCCAATATAAACCTGGCTACTAAAACAGAACAATGCAAGATAAATGTGATTTTTTTTCCTTCGTTTATATACGCCGCACAGACGTGACTTAAAGTAACTGCAAAATTAAGACGTAGGAAGTTACTGCAAAGTCCCTGATGATTCAGAGTGATTTGTGGAACTTTCTGGGGCCTTAGAAGCTGTTGCTCAGCCAACATCTGGTAGTGATCTTAATCCAGGAAAACTAAGGCTTGAGATATCTAGTGATCTGTATGTAGGGTTTCCCTAAATACTTTGACATGCCCTCAGGTGATCAGTTGGCAGACATATCCATGCAGCTTTATGCACCTTAGCAAAGATTTCTTTAGATAGTTTAGCTGGGAAATTGAAAGCTTTACTACAATTATTGGCTGAAAGGGTTTTTGTCCATCATTAAGTTGAAGCAGCATGATACCATATTATACGGTCAGATGTACTGATCTTATCAGCTCCATGACAGAAGGCTTTATAAATACTTCTACAGTATGTTTAGTGGATCTCCTGGTGTCCTATTTTTCTGGTTGGTGCACTTAAATTAGATGGGCTTAGAAAATATTGTTCATGGAATGGAATTGTTTTGAGTCCTCCAAAACACAATGAGAGCTTTATATGAACTGTAAAAGCAGGCCTGACATTTTGGACCTGACACTTTATTTGTCTTTTGACTGTTAAGGCTGCTGAAAAGCCTTTTAAAAAAATGTAACCATATCTTTGGAAATGATTTTGTAAGGACATACACCAGCGTAGAATCGTGACGAAAGGTCATGTTTCACTGCATTCATCACAGGAATCTTTGGAGGAGAACGTAAAAGAAAATTGGGTCCTTGTTGGGTCGACGAACGTGACGAGAATGAGAAATTCTGCCTGCGCTATCCTTAATCTCTTTTCTCCACGCACTCCTTGACACAAGTGTCAGATTCCACAACTGTCTTGGGGGAAGAACCTAAGAAAACTATTTGCATGGCGTCCCAATCTCACGACCCTGAGCAAGCTTCCTCAGAAAGTTCCAATTAGATACTAAAGGAATTTTAAAGCAGAGGAATTCAATTTACAGAAGACGGCAACGAGATGTCTGGCATCGAGTTACACTTTAAGCTTGGCTTAATCTCTATCAAAGCGAAGTATTGCTTTTATATTGCTGTTTTTTGTCATTTTGTGAGTTTGGTACAAGGCGAAGAACAAGGTTCTTGTTTACAGAGAGAAAGCTAGCTCTGTTGTTCTTCAGTGAAGGATAAGTAAAGTCCTGGAATTGGAAAAAACAGAAAACGGGCATAAAAATGAATACAAAGCCGTCCTTCTGCCTTCCTTTCATGTGCTAACCAGCCTGTTATGGCACTAGATTTGTCTTTGTTTGTACTTTGCTCAGCTTCAGTGGTCATGTGTCTACCAAAGCGCCAGACATTAGGGTCTGTCAGAGACGTGCTCGATGAAGCAAGATGGATCTGGACTCAGTGAGAGAAAGCATGAACGACCATTTATGTTCCTTGAAGAAGATAAAATATTTCCCAAGTCTTTCTGAAACATATGGAATTGTTCCACTTCCTTTGCTGGATAAGAGTGAGAAATAGTAGCTTATGAAAACAGAAAGCAACTGGAAGAACTGGCTCTCCTTCAAATATGAAAAATTTCGAGTTTTCGTTAAACCATTGAGTTATAGTATTACAATGTAGCATTTAGTCCTTACATTCTCATACCAAAGCGCCAGGCGCACCTTATCGTAAGTAAACTTGTATAACCTCTTACTCCTCCAAAATATGCAGCAGACAAACCACAGAAAAGTGAATTAACATGTCCTTGTGCATCATACATCTTCATCCAAACACTTCATGTTTTCTGAGCCGTGTATTCATCATCAGTGAATCAACAATTTCATTTATGAGTCAGGATCAACTTGGATATAATCCAGGGTTTTTTTGTTTTTTTTCATCAAAGCACCATCACCACAAGACAAACAGATCCTCCCTCACTGTATTGTTACTGACCTACTCATCCGGAAACAAGGCAAAGGAAATGAAGATGCCATTTTAAGCACACAATAATGTAAACATGGAGTTTCGTCCCTCTACAGGTGGGGACAAGCTTGAGTTTCAAAGGCACTGGCAAAGGGAAGCACTCAAATATCCGGAAAAAAGGGGGGAAGAGGCAAACAAAGCACTGAAGCGGCCAGGACCAGTCAGATGTATAAGGCTCGGGATTACATTTCACGCCTGCTTGTTTATAAGGGCTCTAATAGAGGGAGGAAGGGTCTCAACACAACCCATATTGCAGTTCTGCTTGGCTTCATCATAGAGCAAATGATCGAGAAGACAGGAGATGAAAACTAACCTGCAGGCCAGGAATTTGTGAAACTCGGATAGGTGTGTCAGCTATGATTCACGTACAAAAGGGTGAGTTGATTTTGAATGCCACCAGGTTTCTATTGGGGTAGAGCAATTGTGTGAAGGGGCTGACTAAAGATGAATCGGATATAGTAGAAAGGATCCTGAAGTGCAAGATGTTTTTCATCTGGCAGAGACAAGGAAAAAACCCCAAATAGTGATATTTCTAATGCTCTTCATACACCAGGTCACACTAAAAGTTCTGCCTGAAAAACCTCCCCACTGTTTGCAATGCTTTGTTTATTTAACACAAAACCTTTTTAAGCTGAACCTCACTGACCAAATAATTAAAGTACTCCAGAGAGTTTAATTACATTCATTCATTCATTCATTCATCTTCTCATCCGCTTATTCCCTAATTCTTGGCCACAGGGATCTTCTGTAGCCTGTAACTGCACACATAGGGTGAGTGGAGTGACTAGTCCATCCCAGGGCCACATATAGACAAACAATCATACAGACAATCCTATGGGCAATTTAAACTCACCAATCCACCTAATGTACACATTTTAGACTGTGGGAGAAATCCAGAGGAAACCCAAACGAGAACATTCAAACTTCTGCACGGAAAGTCCCTTTGACCTGAAATTGAACCTGGGACCTTGTTGTTCTGAGGCAACCGTGCTAACCACTACGCCACAGTACCACCATTTTAATTATATATTACAATAATTTCATAAAAGCAACACGGTGGCTTAGTGGTTTGCACTGTTGCCTCACAGAAAGAAGTTCCCGGGTTCAATTCCTGGGCATGAGGAGTTTGATATTCTCATGCTCACATGGGTTTACTCTGTTTACTTCAGTTTCCTCCCACAAGAAACCAGAGGTTGATTCATTCATTCAACTTCTTACCCGCTTATTCCCGAATTCAGGGTCACGGGGGTCTGCTGCACCTATCCCAGCACACATAAAGGCAGGGGTTACACCCTGGTTGGGTTGCCAGTCCATCTCAGATCAACACATAGACAAATACATATTCACACACACTCCTATTAATTTAGAATCACCAATCAACTTAATCTGCATGTTTTTGGGCTGTTGGAGGAAACCGGAGCACCCGGAGGAAGCCCACGTAAGTGCGGGGAGAACATGCAAACTCCGCACAGAAAGATCCCTGTCCGGGATTCGAACCCGGGACCTTCTTGTTGTGAGGCGACTGCGCTAACCACTATATTATTATCTTATTCTAATTGCATATAGGAGTAAGTGTGAGTGTGTGTGGCCCTGTGATGAACTGGCGACCGGTCCACTCCACCTTTTGCCCCTCAGAATTCCCTGGTTTAATACCTAATCACATGATTTCAGGTGTTGTTATTTGTACATGGAACTCTTAAATGGTCTGAAGTGGTTTGAAGGACAATTTGAAGTCCTGAACATCAGAATTGTTTCTCTGCAAAAAAGAAATGGAAATTTCCATAAAAAAAGAAAAATCTCCCTACTTTCTTCCCATTCATTGAACTTGTGTATCCCTGTGCAGCCTCAAAAGGCATACTTACACATAAAGCTTCCATGCGTTCAGGCGCCAGACCATTCTCATGAAGCCCAAGCTTTTCTCCTTTTCAACCTTGGACTCTTGAAAACGCAAAACAAGAGAATAAGGAACCTGCAAAGCAACAAGGATTTACAATGTTGAAAAGCATAGGGGGCATTTTGTCCCTGATTAGCGGCCAAAGAAAGGAGAGCATTTTTGCTCTGAAAGGAAAGCTTAAAGCTCATTATAAGCTGGCAAGGATTAAGCTTGTTCCTCTATTGTAACCCTGAGGAGGTACGAGGGGCCTACACAGAGGGTGGTGCCTATATCCTTTTGAGCCCCGCATCTACACACCTACCCATGAGTTTCCACCCTTTTAACGACATATAATGGCTTTTTTTCTCAGTGGTACTGGGTGACTGGTAGTGCAGAGGAATCCTCTATCATTAGAGGTGGTCTTTGTTTCGTTCCTTTGCTATTCTTCCTTTGGCCGTCTGCTGATTATCAAGCCCCGACTGGCCAGTGGTCCAACCTGTATCAAAGGAAACAAGTGAAGTGTGGACAGAGAGAATAGATGCAGCAATTAGTTCAGATGGGTTTGAGAAGAAGACATAGCCTCATTGCAGGGTTGCCTTTGAAGTCTTCCAGCGCTTTGTTTATCATGACCTTCTCAATTTTTTTTCTACTGCACTGCTGTTTTCTTTCTTTTTTGGGAGCTGATTTGTCGCTGTGTTTGTTCCTTTAGAAAACTCTGTTGCTTTGATCGTCATCTAGAATAATCCAAACCAGATAACACAAAAGTAGTAGTAGTAGCAGAAGAAATGACGTAAATGTTAAATATACACCATCCATTCATCCAGACATCCATCCATTTGTCCATTAATCTTTTATTCTGTGTAACCGGTTAAGCCTGGTCGGCATTGCTCTGGATCTGAAGCCTATTTTGGGACATGAGGCGGAAATACTGCTAGGATGGGTTTGCAGTTCAACACCCTCATACACACACACTCGCACACTCATTGACACTTACACTTGCTAATCCACCTAATGGTATGTTTTTTTGGACAGGAACCTACATCATCATGGTGAGAACATGAACAACAGTGTACAGTAACCCGAGAGTCAAAAATCCCCATCAGAGCAAAGAAACTTTATGGCCATTTATAATGTAGGGCCGCGGGCAAGGGCCTCAGGATATGATGCATATCACAATACATGGGTCACGATACAATAATAATAATATATTTCAATACACTACAAACTGTCCTAAAGATAAAGACAAAACTGACTAAACAATATTGCTGAAAAAAAGTTAGAATATCGACACACTTTAATGGAAGAAATATTGTGATCGTTTGCTGTATCAATATGTTTACACAAAACATCGAACCACAATCTTCCAATTCGCAGTCCAATGCTTTGTGCTACCGTTTCCTACATTTTCTTTTGTTTTCTACAGTCAGTTGAACACCGTTTCCTGATTCTACCATCTTTATTACCCCCTTTTTCTTTTGCAAAGTCTTATATTCAAATGTTATAGTTGTTTTTTTTTATTATGTCTCCTGTTTTGTCCAAAATGAACCCACAGTACATTTATTTAAAATATATCATAAATCATAAATCGTTTGTTGCTGCTTCTTGATTATGCTATCAATTATAGGTTTGATGACAATAAACAAAACAGTGTGTAAACTTACTCCCATCCATCTTCATTAGCCTGCAATATTCCGTACTCAAGGTTAAACTAGCGTCAACTGAAACCCTGCTGTTGAGAGGTTTTTGTTGTTTGCTAATCTTAATTAAAGATTTGTTTAGTAGTCAAGGGTTACTGGAAAAAAACACAACTACATGTGCTGTGTTTGAGGTAGAAGAAGGATTAACGTATACCGCCATGGTGGAACTGGGTTAGCATGCGAATCTATCAGAAGTGTGAATAAGTCATGGGAGATTTGCTGATTGTCAGACAGAAAGTAGCTTACTGTGAATTGGCACCACCTCTTATTCTCTCAACTCCTTTTGGCATCTTCAAACGTGAACGAGATGCC
Source organism: Pseudolaguvia tuberculata (assembly GCA_026260255.1). NCBI lineage: Eukaryota > Metazoa > Chordata > Actinopteri > Siluriformes > Sisoridae > Pseudolaguvia > Pseudolaguvia tuberculata. The sequence continues at coordinate 1,853,928 of JAOTRA010000037.1, read as the reverse complement.
CTCCGTACGGCACCGATGAAAATATGTGATGATGGAATGTTTCGGTTATTAGCAGCTTCAGCATTTTTTCCTTACACTCAGCCCCCCGAGCCATACACTCACACACTCGTAGTTCCTCAGCAAAGCTGTTTTCATTGGCATGACCTCCATATGCAAAATCTGTTGGAGTTTAAATTATTTATTTATTTTGCATTTTGTTTGTATTGTTGATTAAAATCTTGGAGTAGCTTAAACTTGGTACAGATTTCTGCAACAGGTTTGAGGCTGGAACCCATGAATCACAATCTTGCTTTTGCCAAGAAGTGAAATGAAACTAAATGATCTGAAATGAGGAGTTTTAGTGAAGTTTCTTCAAACAACGACTATCAAAATACTGCAAATTACTTTAATTTGTCAAAGTATTGTATAACATAGGGGGGAAAGGAAATCAAGTTTTTATTCTCTGTAACTGACACAAGCATTTTCTCAAAGCAAAAGGTGTCCAAGTATCCATATCCAAGTTGCCAACTTGCTTAACACGCCTACCAGTAAGTTTCAAGCAAACCTACCAAGACCTTGATTAGTTGGCTCAGGTGTTTTAGATTAGAGTTGGAGCTAAACTCTGCAGGGCACCCTGACCCTCCAGGACTGAGTTTTGACACCGGTATCTTATGGAATGAATTGCTAATTTTTTTCTTACATTTTTGGCTTTACTTTAGCATGTAATTTTGTTAGAGTTTCACTAAATGAATTTTACTATGGCAAGTAACTGACCCCTCCAGGGTTACACCTTTAAAGGTATCATTTAATATCCCGAACAGTTTGGCCAGAACGAGTGTGGGTTCAGCGCGCAGAGGCCAAGGTGTCTGTTTCAAAGGACGCTTGGCGCAATCAATATCTGAGATATGTTAATTCGGTAAAGCTCTGTCCCGTCCTTGATGTTTGCTAGAGTTACAAGCAGGCAGCTGGAGCAAAAAAAAAATGGAGGGTGAAAAATGGAGGGGGGTTAGTGAAAGCAGGTGGGCAGCATCCAGCACCCACCAATCTCCTCTTGCCTCATGCCAAATGTGTTTGTGATGCACCTGATATTAAACTCAGTAAGTCAAGTACTATGTTCTTGCTTTTACCGCTAAATGGATTTAAGGTATTTTTAATCAAGTAATGTGTCTGTGGCCCTGTGATGGACTGGCGAGCTGTCCAGAATGTAAGCTTCCGGCTCTTTACCCTTTTCAAAGAGTTGGGATAAACTCCAGCAGACCCTGTGACTCTGTGGAATTATGGAATAAGCTGGTAGAAGTTTTACGATGATGTCTCAAATCTCTTTAACTGTCCATACGGAAATGACATCATCTTCTGAAACCCTCCCAGCTTGTGGAATTTGTCCTTACATTCTCGTTTTCCACATCAAACATACTTAAATATATATTTCCATCTTTAGAAATCTTCCTGCTTGAATATTACGCTGCATTAAAAAAAAGTGCAGACATAATATAAAGCAGCCACTAAACAAAGGCATGAAGAAAATGTTGCTTGTTGCTGTGCTGAGCTTTGCAGAGAGCAAGAACTTTTACTGCGGATAACATGCCAAACATGATACTTAACTCATGGAGTGTAAACCCCTCAAATATATCAAGGTCGACATTTATGGCCCCATTTCCACATGGTCGTTGACTATTCTGTTGAAACCTGTATTTTGTAATAATAGATACGTATAAAAAATATTTAAGGTAGAGGAAAAGATCACTCCATGTCCTGTTGTAAAAAGAATCAAGAAGAAAGAGGATATAAACATAAACGGTCTGTTTCTGCTGTTCTTATGGTGGATTTTCGCCAAGGCGTCGGACGGCGTCGACCTCTAATGATAACATGCTGCTGTGAGAACATCAGCATGAACATGTTGTTACTGTGAGAACATCATCATGCAGCGCTAAATTATAAAGTCTTATAAAGCACAATATTATCTGATTGGCTGTATATTCGAATGGGCCTGTCATTTTCATGTGATTGAGATGATGGGAGGTTGCTGTGATTGACAGATCAAAGAAAGATTCATGTTGGAACGACACAATCTGTAGATCCAAAGCTGGAAATTTCTTCTACATTAGCAGTGAGGAAACTCGTTGCTGCCTCACGATTCTTTCTCAAACGATTCCTGAATTCGATTCGTTTCATATTCAGATAAGATTGTGAAAGCGTAGGCTCTCTGTCGTCGATAACCCAGCGTCAAATAGTAAAGAACCTAAAAGATTTCCCCTTCTATCGTTCATGTTCCTATGGACATAATAGATGAGTCTTAAACAGACAAACAACTACTGTTGTCATACAAGGGACCAGCTGGTGTCCAAAACCGCTGTGTCCAAACGCTGCCTAATGCAGGCTTCTCATGATCCCCTCACAGGTGGTTTAATTCACAGTGATGACCACCACTGGCAAGAGACACACATTGAGCGAAATCATCCATACTTCCTTTTTACGTACTTACAAGAACATGTGTTAGAAAAATATCCTCTAGTGGACTAAGTACAGCCTGTGTTGCCTCAGTCCACAGTTTCCTTGAAATGATTCTGAGGATGACATTTCAATATGGACTTCTGTTAGTCAGATGGTTTTGGTTCCTTGTTCATCAAGAAGATCTTATATGAACCATCAAGTACATTTCTGAATTTGTCTCACCAGGAACTGTGGTTTCAACCTAAAAACATCTCTATTGTTTTTCTTTCTATAGCGTCCCACGCTGACAATGTGCTGTAATACCCTTGGGAGACAAATCCCAAAGCCCTTACTGACTTTCCTCATTTCCACAGATGCAATTTTGATTCCTAAAAGCCCGAGGCGGAAAACTGCATAGTCATTATCTTTTCCCTTGGTGCCGGTAATCCTTAAAATAGAAAAAGAAATGCTTAATGCAAGGGTCAGTCCCTGTTTGTCAGGGTAAGGCCTCAGTTAGGCTGTCTTATATTCCTCTGTGTAGTAGGGATGGAGACGGACTGTCAGGGATTGTGCCCAAGTGAGAAATACTGTAGCTAATCATGCTGCCGCTGAGTCAATAAGAAGGTGACGTTATGGAAGAGTTTTGGAAGTCATTTGGAGTCAGAGCTTTTGTAAGAACTTGGAAAAATTGTGAATAGCCCTTTGCAACCTCTTTATATTCTCTAGGTACTGTGGTATCTTTATATGTAAATGTTGGTAGATTTACACTTAGATTTTGAAATGATCAGTGAAGTCTATAGTTAGTTATAAGTCTCCAAAGACTCTCCACGATGATGTACCCACATTTAGTGTTCAACATTAGGAAGGTTGTGATCTTGCCAGCGTTTACTAAAGTTCTTGTGACTTCAATAAAGGCTGGAATCATATTTGGGGTTTTTTCACTTCATGTCAGTGGACTTTTTCTGCTATAACACGTAACGTCGATTTACTAGCCCTAAAGATCCACTCGTCTGGTTTGAACATAAATACGTGTGACAGGCAGTTAATCTGTCAACTTGTCAGTTGTTATTCATTTTGGAGTACGACTGTAGTCTGTAATGTAGCAATGTCTCCACTTTGACCACGGCTCATAAATTTTCACCATTTGGAGCTGGCTGTTAATATGAAGCTGTGTAGCACCAAAATCAGTAATGGTTTCCATAAGCTGCATGCTGTAATTCAGGAAATCAAAGCCAAGCTAACAGCTAACACAAGTCTACTTAATACTGTCGCTATCCAGTATGAGGCCTCCACTGAAAGTGACATGGGCTTCAGAACACTCATCTATCATTTCTGACCCGATCCAAAGACAGTATAATTAGCATTGTGTTCAAGCTGTAAATTATATTTTTCTTCATTCATCTTCTTACCCGCTTATTCCCTAATTCAGTGTCATTGGGGTTTGCTGGTGTCTATCCCCATGCACATAGGGCGAGAAGCAGGGTTACACCCTGGACAGTTTGCCAGTCCATCTCAGGGCCACACATGGACAAACAACCACACACACACACACACACACACACACACACACACACACACACACACACACACACACACACACACAC